>CM077919.1:13588145-13780645 GCA_039797435.1 Crotalus adamanteus
GGCCCCCCAATGGCAACCACGATGCTGATGCTGCTCTCAATGAAATTGAGTTTGACACCCCTTCTCTCTAGCCGGTCTAGAGCCTCTGGAGAACCATTTCTGCACATTAACAGGCTGCAGTCCTTGTTTCTGCTTTCACAACAATTAAAGCTATTCAAGACCTCTGATTGCAACATTGCAGCTTTTTTTTTTTAGGCTAAAGCCGGCGCCAGTCTGCCCGAGGCTATTTATCAGGCAGCTTCGAGTGGAAGGAAAAAAAAAACGGAGATGGTGTTACTTTTTCCCTTTCGCGGCTCCTGCAATTTACTTTGGCTTTTCTATCTCTTCAAAGACTTTTGTCATAAACGGGGGGGGGGGGGGCGGTTGCGTTTTCGCCCTACAAGCATACACAGACAAGGATTTCCTTTTTCACTGAACTCAAAGGAAGGGGGATTTTTCTGGCTTAAGAAAACAACGATCTCCATTCAGTTAATTTAACCCTTTTTCTTTCCCCCAAAGTCTCCTTCGCTATCGCAATGAAGTCAGTCCGTTTTAAAAAATCACATTACAAATCTCAATACATGTTTTACAGCTCCGCTTACTCCATTTTTTTCAACCGCAATTGAGGGAGATGCATGCTGAGAGACCTCTAGCTCTCACGGAGCACAGAGAGATCTTCTGCAGCAACTTCCCCAAAAGCTCCTTCCCGGATTCACCCGGAGCCCCGCGGGGAGCCCTGGCCGGGCGAGGAGGGGGCAGATCCAGCCCGGGGAGGGAGGGATCCCCCTTTGCCCCCCCTGGAGGGAAGGGAGGGATCCGCTCCCTGCAGGCGACGCCAGAGCCGAATCTCCCCAAGGAAAACCCGGCAAGCCGAAGAGGCGGATCCGCAGCTACCTTTCTCCTGGCGGGGGGGGGAAGCTCTCCTGGCGGGAGGGGCGCCCCAGAGGCCGGAGGGGGAGCAGCCAGACCTGCCCCGAGCGCGATCCAGAAGCCTCTCCCGAGGGATCCGGCGCCGATCCGCCCAGGGGCGAAGCGGGACGCGCAAGAAGGAAGCGGAAATCCACCGAGTGGGAGGGAAAAATCGGGGGCGGAGCTTCTGCTCTTCTCCTGAGCTCCGCCCACGCCTGACAGACCCGCCCCTTAGCAGCCTCATCTCCTCTTTCCCTCCTTTCCCCTCTCCGCCTTCCCAGCCGGGACTCCCCGTTTCTCCGCTGGGCATACGCCTCCCGGGTTCCTCTGCCCATGCGAAGAGTGCCCTGCTGTGCCCGGGCAGGGCTGCCTCCTGCTCCAGCATCTGGGTGGAAACTGAAGCTCCGCGATGGCTTTTGGGGGGGAGGCAGGAGGGACAGGAACCCCCCCCCCGTCCCTTCGAGGAGGGCTCCTCTCCGGCTGGGAGTTTGCATCTCCCTCAATTGCGGTTGAAAAAAATGGAGTAAGCGGAGCTTTAAAACATGTATTGAGATTTGTAATGTCGTATTAACGCAACTGATCTCATTGCACCGGGAAGGGAAGGGTTTGGGGGAAAGAAAGAAGGAAGGAAGGAAGGAAAAGAAAGAAAGAAAGTTTAAATTAATTGGGTTCCTGTTTCTTGGGATCCTCTTTCTTTGCGCTCTCTCTAAAAGGCGCAAAATAAAATCCTTCGTTTTGATGCTAATCTTCACTTTGCTCCTCCGGCCCCGGGTGTGGAGAAGGCGACGCCGGTAGAGACACCCCCCCCCCCGAAAAAAACCCACCTGGAGGGATCCATAGGCTGGGAAAGGAAGGGGGGATGGAGGGGGGGTAAAGGCGATTTGGGACTCGGCTTCTGCATGTCGCCCCCGCCCAGGGAGACTCCCCCCCCCGGGAAGGGAGCCCGGGCCAGCCCCTCCCTCTCCGCCCTCAGTCGGGCTCCGCAAAGACCCAGCCGGAGAGGAGTCCTCCTCGAAGGGACGGGGGGGGGGTTCCTGTCGCTCCTGCCTCCCCCCAAAAGCCATCGCGGAGCTTCAGTTTCCACCCAGATGCTGGAGCAGGAGGCAGCCCCGCCCGGGCACAGCAGGGCACTCTTCGCATGGGCAGAGGAACCCGGGAGGCGGATGCCCAGCGGAGAAACAGGGAGACCCGGCTGGGAAGGCGGAGAGGGGAAGGGAGGGGGAGGAGCTGAGATCGCTAAGGGGCGGGGCGGAAAGCGGTGGCCGAGAGGAGAGCAGAAGCCCCGCCCCCCGCCTCGACCCTCCCACTCGGTGGATTTCCGCTTCCTTCCGGCTGTCTCGTTTCGCCCTGGCAGGATCGGCGCCGGATCCCTCGGGAGAGGCTTCTGGATCCCGTTCCGGACATGTCTGGCTGCTCCCCCTCCGGCCTTTGGGGCGCCCCTCCCGCCAGGAGAGCTTCCCCCCCCCGCCAGGAGAAAGGTAGCTGCGGATCCGCCTCTTCGGCTTGCCGGGTTTTCCTTGGGGAGATTCGGCTCTGGCGTCGCCTGCAGGGAGCGGATCCCTCCCTTCCCTCCGGGGGGGCAAAGAGGGATCCCTCCCTCCCCGGGCTGGGTCTGCCCCGTCCTCTCCTGTCCCAGGATCCCTCTGAGGCTCCGGATGGATCCGGGAAGGATTTTGGGGAAGTTGCTCCAGAAGGTCTCTCTGTGGTCCGTCACAGGACGAGGTCTCCTGAGTATGCATATCGCGCACGTGGAGCTCCAAAAATGTAGCAAGTTGTTGTTAATTGCGAAGTCGTGTCCGACCCATCGCGACCCCATGGACAACGTTCCTCCAGGTCTTCCTGTCCTCTACCATCTTCTGGAGTCCATTTAAATTCACACCTACTGCTTCAGTGACTCCATCCAGCCATCTCATTCTCTGTCGTCCCCTTCTTCTATTGCCCTTAATCTTTCCCAGCATTAGGCTCTTCTCCAGTGAATCCTTCCTTCTCATTAGGTGGCCAAAGTACTTGAGTTTCAACTTCAGGATCTGGCCTTCTAAAGAGCAGTCGGGGTTGATCTCTTCTAGGACTGACCGGTTTGAACGCCTTGCAGTCCAAGTGACTCGCAGGAGTCTTCTCCAGCACCATAGTTCAAAGGCCTCAATTCTTTTGCGCTCAGCCTTTCTTATGGTCCAACTTTCACAGCCATACATTGCAACTGGGAAAACTATGGCCTGGACTATACGCACTTTTGTTGGCAGGGTGATGTCTCTGCTTTTTAGAATGCTGCCTAGATTTGCCATAGCTTTTCTCCCCAGGAGCAAGCGTCTTTTAATTTCTTGGCTGCAGTCCCCATCTGAGGTGATCTTGGAGCCCAGAAAAATAAAATCTGTCACTACCTCCATTTCTTCCCCATCTATTTGCCAGGAATTGAGAGGGCCGGATGCCATGATTTTGGTTTTCTTAATGTTGAGTTTCAAGCCAACTTTTGCACTCTCCTTCTTCACCCGCATCAAGAGGCTCTTTAGTTCCTCTTCACTTTCTGCCATCAGAGTGGTATCATCTGCATATCTTAGGTTGTTGATATTTCTCCCGGCAATCTTAATTCCAACTTTTGATTCATCTAGCCCTGCCTTTCTCATGATGTGCTCTGCATATAAGTTAAATAGGCAGGGCGACAGTATACAGCCTTGCCGGACTCCTTTTCCAATTTTGAACCAATCAGTGGTTCCGTGTTCGGTTCTCACTGTTGCTTCTTGACCCGCATATAGGTTTCTCAAGAGACAAATGAGATGGTCTGGTACTCCCGTCTCTTTAAGGACTTGCCACAATTTGTTGTGATCCACACAATCAAAGGCTTTTGCATAGTCAATGAAGCAGAAGTAGATGTTTTTCTGGAACTCCCTAGCTTTCTCCATGATCCAGCGTATGTTGGCAATTTGATCTCTAGTTCCTCTGCCTCTTCGAAATCCTGCCTGTACTTCTGGTAGTTCTCGATCCACATACTGCTGGAGTCTAGCTTGTAGGATTTTAAGCATAACTTTACTAGCATGTGAAATGAGTGCAATGGTTCGATAGTTTGAACATTCTTTGGCATTGCCTTTCTTTGGAATTGGAATGTAAACTGACCTTTTCCAATCCTGTGGCCACTGTTGAGTTTTCCAAATTTGCTGGCAAATTGAATGTAGCACTTTTACTGCATCGTCTTTTAAGATTTTGAATAGCTCAGCTGGAATACTGTCACCTCCACTAGCTTTGTTATTACTCAGATTTTCTAAGGCCCATTTCACTTCACATTCTAGGATGTCTGGTTTGAGGTCAATGACCATCTCATTGTGGTTATCTGGGATGTTAAGCTCATTCTTGTATAGTTCTTCTGTGTAGTTTTGCCATCTCTTCTTAATCTCTTCTGCCTCTGTTAGGTCTCTGCCATTTTGGTCCTTTATCATGCCCATCTTTGCATGAAACATTCCCTTCATATCTCCAATTTTCTTGAAGAGATCTCTGGTCTTCCCTATTCTGTTGTTTTCTTCTATTTCTTTGCACTGTTCATTTAAGAAGGCATTCTTATCTCTTCTAGCTACTCTCTGGAATTCTGCATTCAATTGGGTGTATCTTTCTCTTTCTCCTTTGCCTTTCGCTTCCCTTCTTTCCTCAGCTATTTGCAAAGCTTCCTCAGACAGCCATTTTGCTTTCTTGCGTTTCTTTTTCTTTGGGATGGTTTTAGTTGCTACCTCTTGTACAATGTTGCGAACTTCCATCCATAGTTCTTCAGGCATTCTGTCTATCAGATCCAGTTCCTTAAATCTATTTGTCACCTCTACTGTATATTCATCAGGAATATGATTTAGTTCATACCTGAGTGGCCTAGTGCTTTTCCCTACTTTTTTCAATTTAAGCCTAAATTTTGCAACGAGAAGCTCATGATCTGAGCCACAGTCAGCTCCTGGTCTTGTTTTTACTGACTGTATAGAGCTTCTCCATCTTTGGCTGCAGAGCACATAGTCAATCTGATTTCTATGTTGACCGTCTGGTGATGTCCATGTGTAGAGCCGTCTCTTGGGTTGTTGGAAAAGAGTGTTTGTTATGACCATCGTATTCTCTTGACAAAATTCTATTAGCCTGTGCCCTGCTTCATTTTGTACTCCAAGGCCAAACTTGCCTGTTATTCCGGTTACCTTTTGGCTTCCTACCTTAGCATTCCAATCCCCCATGATGATAAGGACATCATTTTTTGGTGTTAATTCTATAAGGTGCTGTAGGGCTTCATAGAACCGGTCAATTTCATCCTCTTCAGCAGCAGTGGTTGGGGCATAGATTTGGACTACTGTGATATTGAATGGTTTGCCTTGGATTCGAATAGAGATCATTCTGTCATTTTGAGGATTGTATCCCAGTATTGCTTTTCCTATTCTTTTATTGACTATGAAGGCTACTCCATTTCTTCTGAGGGATTCTTGCCCACAGTAGTATACCTGATGGTCATCTGAGTTAAATTCACCCATTCCTGTCCATTTTAGTTCGCTGATTCCTAAGATGTCGATGTTCAGTCTTGTCATCTCTTTTTTGACTACGTCTAGCTTGCCTTGATTCATGGATCTTACATTCCAGGTTCCTATGGAGAAAAAATCTTTACAGCATTGGACTTTCCTTTCACCACCAGATATATCCACAGCTGAGCGTCCTTTTGGCTTTGGCCCAGTCACTTCATTCTTTCTGGCGCTACTAGTACTAGCCCTCTGCTCTTCCCCAGTAGCATATTGGACACCTTCCGACCTGAGGGGCTCATCTTCCAGCATCATATCTTTTTTCCTTTTAGTACTGTCCATGGGGTTTTCATGGCAAAGATACTGGAGTGGTTTGCCATTTCCTTCTCCAGTGGATCACATTTTGTCATTTTGTCAAAATGTAGCAAACGGAGCTTTAAAAGATTTAGTGAGATTTGTAATGGGATGTTGAAATGGACTGACCTCATTTCTATAGCGAAGGGAGTCTTTGCGGGAAAGAAAACGGGTTAAATTAACTGAATGGAGTTCATTGTTTTCTTAACCCACAAACCCCCCCCTTTCTTTGAATTCAGTGTAAAAGGCGAAAAAGAAAATCCTTTGTGTGTAGGGTTGTAGGACGAAAACGCAACCCCCCCCCTCCGGAAAAAGCCCCCCCCCGTTTATGACAAAAGTCTTTGAAGAGATAGAAAAGCCAAAGTAAATTGCACGAGCCGCAAAAGGGAAAAAGTAACAACATCTCCATTTTTTTTCCTTCCACTCGAAGCTGCCTGATAAATAGCCTCGGGCAGACTGGCGCCGCCTTTAGCCTAAAGCAGTGATGGCGAACCTTTTAGAGACCGAGTGCCTAAATTGCAACCCAAAACCCACTTATGCATGGTCTGGTGCCGGGTGGGTGTAGCCCATTGGGTGGGTGTGGTCCATTGGGTGGGCGTGGCTGCGGTGGTAATGGCAGACTGGGTGGGACTAAAAAGTTCAATCAATTCCAACTTTTCAAGATATTTTTTTTCCCCGCCAGAAGTTGAAATTCACTGATTGAACCTTTTTGGGAGGGTACATGGCGGTGTGGGCCTAAAGCAAAAAGGCTTTATAAAACCCAGCTGAAAGCCTAGGACTGGGGTGACGGTGCATGTGCCCACAGAGAGGGCTCTGAGTGCCGCCTGTGGCACCCGTGCCATAGGTTCGCCACCACTGGCCTAAAGAAAAAGCTGCAATCTTGCAATCAGAGGTCTTGAATAGCTTTAATTGTTGTGAAAGCAGAAACAAGGACAGCAGCCTGTTAATGTGCAGAAATGGCTCTCCGGAGGCTGTAGAGCAGAGGTGTCAAACTCAATTTCATTGAGCGCTGCATCAGCATTGGGGTTGCCCTCGGGGGAGGGGGTGGGTGTGTGTGGCCAGGGTGGGCATGGATGGAGTGTGTGTGGCCTACTGGGTGGGCATGGCCAGCTCTACATCCTTCGCGTCAATGTTGCCTGTGGGGGCCTGAGCAAGAGTGGGACAGATCTGAGGGTCTCTGGCAGAAGGGGGTGGGACCAGGGCAAGTGCCAAGGCATGGTGCATTTCTTCATTCCTCACAAAGGGTGACACCTCTCCAGCATACACCCAGGGGGCGGGGGGTGACGCAGCAGGGGCTGGTTTCTCGCTGATTCCAGATGGCCTTGTGGAGCTAAGACTGAATGTATTTCACCATAGTTGGCCACCACAAAATTGTACATTGGCTCCCAGCTGGCCAGGGCCAAGGCAACGGGGGCCATTCCCTCACAGTTTCTAGGATGGCTTTGCAGGCCACATGAAACCACTTCACGGGCCGCATCCAGCCCCCGGGCCTTGTGTTTGACATGTCTGCTCTAGAGTCTAGACGGGCTAGAGATAAAAGGATAAAGTGAATTACATCTGTTTCAGTGGCTTAAGCCAAGGAAGTTGATTTCACATGTCGTTAGGCAGACGAATGTGGGGTTGTCACAATATTTATTTAAACACTTTTATATATACATATATATTGTGCATTGCAGATTAGTTTTAATTTTATACACCTGTATTTACAATGATTCAAAATATTATCTATCTCTGGCAGTTATTTACAAATTCAACACCTAACACAGTTCAACGTTAACCAGATTCAGTAAGACAGTTACGATAATGGCTTACATGCACCAGTATAATGATCTTCAAAAACATGTCATCTGAGCTCTGTTAATAGTTTTTCACAGGTCCTAAGTTAGGGCCCCAATGCCACAAAGACTGCATCATGTTTAACATTTCACCAGCAACAAATTTTGATTTGTTTCAAATATCATACCAACCTGCTGGTGGAATATTATCATAAATCAAGTTCTTTTGTCAAACAGATGTTCTATAAAATAAGTGGGATATTTGTTAGCTATGTTTTTTGTAAATGAGGTAAAATAGGTTACATAATGCCAAGAATAGTAAAAATCCTTCAGAGATCTTGGTTTAGTAATAAACCTTTGTATAACAGTTAATAATTGGTCAGATGGAAGGTGTGAAGAGAAAAGAAAATGATTTTGAAAGATGAGCTTATGTAACTCTTGTCAAATTAGCTAGAATCAAACATTATAAGTCAGGTTATCTGTTTACAAACGTTAAAAAATTTACACCTCCCTTCACAACCAGTAGCTTGTTAGAAGCCATGTGAGTCCCAGCACAGGCTACTTTTGGCTTCAGGGACACATTGACTTTGGGGAACATGGCTTGGAAACATGTATGGAACAGGCAGCTTGGAGAATGGCACAAGGTTGCAAAGGCCTCCAGTGTGGGGATTAACGCCTCATTTCTCAGTGGCTGTGGTGACACTGGGCTAAAGTCCAGGCCTGGAGTCAGTGGCCACTGGCTGAAATGGCTGAAGGCCCCAGGCCTCCACTTAAGGGCCAGCCCTGGCATTGCTGTCAATTGGGGTTGCTTTTCATGGCCTGGATGGAGTGGCTCAGGCTTCCATCCCACTTCAGCCCCCCCCAACTCATGGGGGAGGGCCTGTGCCTGGTCTCTAGGACCCGCCCACCCCCAGACACCCCCACATCCCTTTCCTGGCCCTTCCTCCACTTAAGAACCCTCAAGATGGTTTAATGACTGTAAGCAGGAGTGTGGGATTGTGCTTGGTGAGTGAAGTGGCCGTGTGACCCTCACATAACTCCTACTTCCCTGGACACACCGAGATTCCAGTCCAGATTTTGGTCATAAGTTGAGGACTACCTAAAGTTTCAGGGCTTCTTTTTCTCCTTGTCATAGGACGAGAACCAAGGAGGAAAAGATAGAGTCAGTGAACAGCAGGAGAGTTTGCCTCCGAGGGAATCTGGGGTGACGGAATCCATGGAGGTTTTGTCTGGGGTGTACTGTGGACCCCTGCCCTGGTCAGAGGGTGGACTGGAAGACCTTCATGGTCCCTTCCAAGGCTAAGATTTTGTGATTTTGTGATTCTCTACCATTCTCAAAAGGAAACATTATTCTCTTTTTCTTTCTTTTTTCACCAGCAGGAAAACAACTCTGACCAAAGATTCACCTGCAAGTCACCTTTCAAGAGATAGTAGAAAATCAGCCCAAGGCAGCCAGTGCCAGAAAGGATGGAGCCTGGGAAACTCTCGGATCCCCTGTGAGACAGAAGCAGCACTCCGGAAAACCACAAGAGAACCCATGAATGCTCAGAGTGTGGGAAATCCTTTGCTCGCCGGTCCCTCCTTTTGACCCACAGGAAGTTCCATGTGGGAAGCGGATCCAGTGAAGGTTTGCAGGGTGAGAAATCCTTCTCTGGAAAAGACATGAAAAATTTCAGAAGCCCCCCCAGACTAAAGCCCTATAAATGTGAGGAATGTGACTTATGCTTTGGTCAAAGGTCACACCTTCTTAGACATCAGAAAGTCCACACTGGGGAGAAACCCTATCAGTGTCTGGAATGTGGGAATTTTTTCAGTGAAAAACGCAGTCTCAGAAACCACGAGAGAATTCACACAGGGGAGAAACCTTACAAGTGTTGGGAATGTGGGAAGAGCTTTTCTCAAAGGGCAAGTCTTTGGGACCATAAGAAGGTTCATGCAGGAATAAAATCTTACAAATGCTTCGAGTGTGGAAAATGTTTCACCCAGAATTCAGGTCTTCGGAGTCATGAGAAAACACACAGAAGGGCGAAAAATGAAAAGTGCCTTGAATGTGGGAAATGTTTTACCTCGAAATCAAACCTAGTGAAACACCAGAGAATTCACACCGGAGAGAGACCCTATGAATGCCCAGAATGTGAGAGACGATTTATGTTTCCTTCTCTACTTCAGAGTCACCAGAAGGGGCACAAAGAGGAGAAACCCTATCAATGTGGGGAATGTGGGAAAGGTTTTGTTACACAAGGAGTGCTTCAGCTTCACAAAAGAATCCACACAGGGGAAAAACCATACAAATGTGGGGAGTGTGGGAAATGTTTTTCACAAAAACAACACCTTGGAACGCATCAGAGAGTCCACACAGGAGAGAAGCCGTACATATGCGTAGAATGTGGAAAGTGTTTTACTCAAAAGGGAGACCTTTGGAGACATCATAAAACCCACACAGGGGAGAAGCCACATCAATGCTTCGAATGTGGGAAATGTTTTGCTCGAAAGGGAACTCTTTGGAGACATCATAAAATCCACACAGGGGAGAAACCATATCAATGTATCGAATGTGGACAATTTTATTCTACCACATCAGCCCTTAGAAGTCATGTAAAAACTCACACAGGGGAAAGAAATTACAAATGTTTAGACTGTGGGAGAACATTTGCTCATTCACGTTCCCTTAGAAACCACAGCCGAATCCATACGGGAGAGAAGCCCCATAAATGTTCGGAGTGCGATAAAAGTTTTCCTCAAAAAAATACTCTTGTGATACATCAGCGAATCCACACTGGAGAGAAACCATATAAATGTCCAGAGTGTGGGCAATGTTTTGCCCGAACTTCATCACTTTGCAAGCACACCAGAAGTCACACGTGGGAGTCACCTTACAAGTGTGCAGAGTGTGAGAAAACCTTTCATAGTAAATCTCACCTAAAAAGGCATCAGAAAATCCACAGTAGAGAGAAACCTCTTCAGTTGTGAGGAACGTGGAAAACATTTTTTGAAATGTCACATCTTATAATTCACCAGGAACTTCACACAGCCCCAGAAGGGAAATCCTACAGTTTTTTGATGTGGGGAAACCTTCACAATGACGAAACCAGCATGTTAATTTTTTGTCAAAGTTTCTTGTGCTTTTTGTACACCAAAGCGTCCGCACAGGAGAGGTTCCACAAATGCTTCAGCAGAATTCAAAATTTTATTTCTGATTTTTTTACTTTTCATTTTGGATATTAAGATTTTGGGGCCCAGAAGAGAAGAAGGAAACTCATTTTAGACGCCTCAGATAACATGAGGTGATGGAAATTGCCTTGTGATTCCGTTGCACCTAAAATGACAGGAATATCCCATTTTCCTCTTGAATGTGTATTTACCTCCCAGCCAGCCCAGAGCCCAAGGACCTCCTGGTGGTCTCCCATCTGCTGAGCTTTCCTGGAGTGGCCAAAGCTGGCCAGGTGTGGCCTCTTAGCTGAGACAAGCACAGTGAAGGGGAGGGTCTCTCTCTGGGTCTGGCAAGATGGGGTTAAGGCAAGTCAGGAGCCCAGTTCAAAGTCAGGAGCTTCTCAGAGAAAAACTGCAAAGAGGGAAAGGGTTTGTGCTTGTGGGTTTTCACGCGCCCAGTGGGTTTCCCATGAGTGTAGAAGAACAGACACGAACACGTGGTTTCCTTGGGATGGGAGCTCCGAACAAAGCCGAAGCATCCCTTTTATTACCAGAAGGCGCGTTTATATGCACCTGGTGACCACCTTACACCAACCACATTTGTTATGACACGGCATATTAGCATATTACACGTGCTACAGCTTTGTTTTGCACACGCTCCTATACAGCTGTTACACCCGGCACCAACAAAACACCAAACACATTCCTTTGCACCGCACGGCACTTCTTTTGTTTACCCAACTTTTTTTACTTCCAACTTCCTTATACCTTGGCCTGCTGCAGCTGATGACTCAGCCTAACAGGCCAGATAATCCAAATAACTCCAACATCTCCTCCTTTTCTGTTTTATTTAAAAATAAGGAGGGAGCGCTTTATACGAAGTCATCCTCAGTGTCGCTTGGCAAGGTGAAGGCTGGTTTGGTTAGCAGGGGTTGCTGAACTGCAGTGATAGGTGTAGTTACTAAATTGACCTGTTGATGGGTGACAGTTCCTGAGGAAAATTTTTTAAACATCATAAACAAAGAGGGCAAACATTGAATACAACAACATATCAAAACTAAAATAACCACAATAGTTATAATACCAGAAACCAATGATCGCAGCCAGGTTCCGTCAGGTAGCCAAGACCATAGGGCATCCCAAATGTTTATTGCGCCAGATCCGTCGGATTGTAACAGATCATGACGAACCATGTCTTCCATATGCTCAATGGTACCTGTGATATTGGCTTTGTAATCAGAGATATAAACACAACAATGAGAATGGATTAAGGCACATACTCCTTTCGAGGCAAGGATAATGTCTAAAGCATAACGGTTTTGCAGAACAATCTCTCGTATTTCTGCCACTTCCTTGTTTAACAAATTGGTAGTCTGAATGGTAGCGTTGAACATGTGCCTAGTCCAGTTATTTAATGCATATATGTCTCTGTAATTCATGGCTACCCCCATAGATGGAAATATAGATCGTGCAACTTGTGTTCCTGTACTGCCGGGTCCTCCCAGGCCATTTTCTAGATCTCTTCGATTGCGCAAACGGCCTGAAGGTGGCTGATCTGACATAAAAACTGAGGGAGCAAGAAAGCCCAATGTACAACGGCCGGACCACCGTGGAGGTATACGTTGATATGCCCGCCGGCCACAAAGCATCCATACGTTACTTAATATATTTGTAGTCATGTTGGAGCTTTGCACAGTTTGGCGAACCATGGCTCTTACAATACTGCAAAGGAAGTGTGGACATCGTGTCTGTGTTGCCGGGGTGACATCCTGTTGATAGCGAGCATCCAGTTATTTGATAGGTACACATATAATCAGAAAAATCATCAAGGGATTCAAAAAGAGGAATTTTCTTAAAGGGATGTGGTCTAGTCATGTTGTTTGAAAGTTGAAATGTGATGTCACAATATGGGTATCTGCCTACTAAAACAGAGTTTTTAGCGGTGTTCTTATATTCCCAACAAAACGCTGCCTTTTCCTGGATTCTGCTTCCTATTCTGTATACCGTATAGTTCACCATAGCATTGGAAAGGGTCCCTCTAGACCAGGGAAATTGTTTCCAACCAGTTGTATTAAAAGGCACCACATGCATAAAAAGTCCCCCCTCCTCCAGGGTTGGAATATGCATGCACATCCAACACTCAGTCTTGTTCAAAAGATGAGAAATATTCTGCACATCTTTCATAAAAGAGTTGTGAGCCCAGGGTCCATGGTCGTCTGAGGTCTGGTTAGGATGGTGGAGATTGAACCAAATAAGGGCGAACACAGCGAGCTGGAGTCCAAATGATTTTGCCATGATCATCTACTGCAGCGTAGCCTCTCCCCCAGGTAATAAGCTCTGCAGGACCTTTCCACGTGGGGTCTGGAAGCCGTCGATAGTAAACTGGAGGTCTTGAAGTAGGGGGAGGGACTGTTGAAAAATGACGAGAGGCAGCTGTTGATGATGGATCGCCCATCAGATTTAAAAAGTTCAGTGTATAAAGGCACAAGTTAAGGATGTTTTGCACTGCTGGGAGGCCAGGGGCAATTTTCCCCTTTTCATTTAAATATCGATTGAGAGCTGTTTTTAATGTTTGATTTGCTCGCTCAACCAAGGCTTGACCTTGGCTATTATACGGAATGCCAAACTTATGAACAATGGACCATTTTGTACAGAATTCTGCAAAAGCAGAGCTAATATAAGCAGGTCCGTTGTCTGTCTTAAGTTCTTTGGGGCGTCCCAACAGTGCAAATGACCGAATACAGTGATTGATAACATGTTTAGTGGCCTCACCCCTCTGGGGGGAAGCCATAATGAAGCCAGAATATGTATCAATAGAAACATGAAGATGTTTCCACGGGGCAAAAGGAGGATATTGAGTAACATCCATTTGCCAAATTTAACAGCTCTCCAAGCCACGAGGATTTACTCCAAGTGGTATTGAGTGTGCTTGCTTGCTACAGGTTGGACATTGCTGAACGATGGCAGCAGCTTCAGCAGCTGAAAGATTAAATTGTTTGATTAATGCTTTCTTATTCTGATGGAAATAGGAGTGACTTTCCCAGGGGGTTAAAAAGGTGAGTGGCATATTAAGAGGTGTTTGTGAGGCGGCAGCATCGGCAACATCATTGCCTTCTTGGAGTGGGCCTGGAAAAGGCTGATGGCTACGAATATGGGCAACAAAAAATGGGTGCTTCCTATCGTTTATGAGATGTTGCAAGTCCAAAAATAATGTTAACAGATCCATAGAGACATTCGGTGCCAAATACGAGTCAAAAATGGTTTTGACAATTTGGGTAACATATAAACTGTCCAGGATCAGATTAAAGGGTTGATCTTTAAAATGAAAAAATGCCATTGTGGCCGCCACTAGCTCAGAGCGCTGAGCTGACGTCTGTGGGGGAGTGATTTTTGTATGCCACTTACCCTCCTCTTTCCAAGCACAGGCTCCATGAGTCTTGCTGCCGTCGGCAAACACCGTTATTGCTTCTTTTAAAGGGAAAGAAGCACAAGGAGATTGCCATTTAAATGGGACTGTTTTTAATAAAAAAATGCGAGGATCTGATGGTGGATGACAAGACATTTCTCCTGGCCAATCAGCAAGTGCTTGCTGCAAAGATTCATAATTGGCCAACAAACTTTCCCAAGCCGTTAGCGAACAAGGGATATATAAAAAGGACGGTTCAACACCCCCTAAAGCCTTTGCCCTAAAGCGAGATTTTGTTATAAGCTGAGCAAAGAGTGTATGTTTCTGTGAAATGGTGTTCTTCGGGGTGTGAGATAAGTGGATCCATTCTACAATCACCATTTTTATATTAGACACGATCTGAGCCAAAGCTGCTGTAGGAAGGTCAACAGTGTTAAAAATTAGCATAGAAAAAGGCATATCGGGCTGAACACGATCGACCCATACTTTTGACAATGCATGCTGAATGATGTCACAAGTTTTAAGTTGTTGAGTTAACACTCAAGAGCAGAGAACAATGGAGCCAATTGAGAGGTGGTTAGTCCCATATAAGGACGGGCCCAATTAATTGATCCTAAATATTGTTGAAGTTGGACTAAGGTTGGGCATGGTGGAAGACACAACTTAGACAGCTGAGGCTCAGCGTGTGAGGCCAAAAGCTTGTGGCCCAAGTACAGAAAGGGGTGTTTAAGCTGAATTTTTTCAGGTGAAATAAAAAACCCATTTGTTTGAAAAATGGAGGTTAGAACAGGCAAGGTTGCTGAGACTGTACCTGAGGGCCCTGGAGCTGCCACTAAAATATCATCCATATAATGGTAAATTTTAAAATGAGGAAACTTGTTCTGATATGGTCTTAAAACCTGATTGACAACATATTGACACATTGTAGGACTGTTTAGCATCCCTTGAGGCAAGACAGTCCATTGATATCTGGCCGTGGGCTTGGAGTTATTCATTTTAGGCACAGTAAAGGCAAATAAGTGTTTGTCCTCTGGGTGTAGTGGAATAGAGAAAAATGCATCTTTTAGATCTATAACCATAAGGTCATAGTCTTTTGGTATCAAATTAGGATTAGGTAAACCGCATTGGAGCGCCCCCATGGGGCGAATGATCTTATTGATATTTCTAAGATCGCTTAAAATTCTCCATTTTCCAGATTTTTTCTTTATGACAAACACCGGAGTATTATAAGGACTCAATGAGGGTTCAATGTGTTTTAACTCTAATTGTTGATCTACCAATTGCACCAGAGCGGCTAATTTTTCTTTGGTTAAAGGCCACTGATCCACCCAAACTGGGGTGTCAGTCAAGAGGTTTAACTTTATTAATTGAGACATCTTAATCCAAAATTAATTTTGCATTGAACTGACTCATCAAGTCCCGACCCCACAGATTAATATGAAATGGAAGAATGACAGGTTTAATGTGGGCAGTGACTGATGTTTCTTCCAAGGTCACAGAAAGCCAGTGTTTGCTCACACGTGCGTGCGGGATTCCTCCCACTCCCCGAACCGACGGTGCGCTGTCGGTCTGCCACTCAGAGGGCCACTCCTCCTCTCTTATGACCGATACATCAGCTCCGGTATCTAGAATACCAAAAAAGGAGCGTCCATTGACTTGAAAGGCCATAGAGGGGCGGAACTTTTGAATTTCTTGCTCAATTGCCAAAACTTGTGGTTGTTGGGGCACAGGGACGGCAGTTGCCACTACTGTTCCCTCGAGCACAGTCATGGGAGTGTTAGGGGTAAATGCTAAAGCGACTGATGTAAAGTCAGCTGGGTCTTTCAAAAATGGCATAGCCGTTACTCCCTGCATAATAAAGTCACGGTGAGGAAACACTAACAGAGGGGTGTCACAATCAGGGGGAAAAGGGACAGACGGCCGGATTGGCAAAAAATACGACAGCCCGGATAAGCCTGTGGTTTTTGTCTCGGAGGCCACCAGGACAAAATGATAAGATTCAGCCTTTGAGGCGGGGCTAGCTGAATGCCCCAGCTCTAGTTTCCCGGTTTCTGGGAATCAGCGGGCATAGGGTTGGAGCGGCACTGGTTTGCCCAGTGAAACCCCTTTTTACAGCGCGGGCAAACAGTTTTTGGTCTGGCTCCCACTCCCCTGCTTTTATTAGCGCCCCCCCCCTGGGGCCCGGCACTGATTTTTAAAATGACCAGGCTTCCCGCAATTAAAATAGTTACCAGCTTTACCCTCAGGTTGCCCATTATTACTTCCTGCTTTTTGCAAGGCCATAGCCAAAGTTTCCATGTTAAATGCATTGGTCCCCACAATTCTACAGGCTTGAATATAGTCTGCCAATCCTGCATCAGGTTTGCTCATTAAGGGCTGCAGGACCCGTCTACAGTCCTCATTGGCATTTTCAAAGGCAAGTTTTTTCAACAATTCCTCTTGGGCTATTTCATTTGTGATTTCCCTAGATATGGCCTTTTGTAACTGATCCACAAATTCCCCATAGGGCTGATTAGGCCCTTGAAAAATCTTTACAAAAGAGCCTTTTGTTCCCCTCTGTGGATCATCAACCCGAGTTAGGGCAGCTTTTGCTGCGAGGGCTGCATGAGAATAGAACAAAGGGTTCATGGCTTGTTGAGCGCCCAGGTAACTAAAATTTCCATTCCCTGTTAACTGGTCTACTGTTGGTGGATTACAGCCCTGCCAAACTAAAACGATCTTTTGACATTCCTTTTTCCATTCCGATTCCCAAACCACATATTGTGAAGATGTTAAAATCATATGGAATAGCCCTTTCCAATCTTCAGGCAACAAATAAAAACTAGAAGCCATGTGACCTCTCAGACCCAAGGTATAATGGCTAGAAATCCCATAACTTGATGCAGCTTGTTTAATTTCTCTAATATTTTTTATAGGAATTGTTTCATATCTGCAATTGCCTGTGATTGGATCAATAAAAACAGGCGCGCAAAATTGATATTCTTCAGGTTGCAGTTCCCCTTTTTCATGAGCTTCGGCCAGTGCCCTGGAGATGGCGCTGGCAGGGGAAGGCAGCACGTTAGTGTTCCTTTGTTCTTTTCCTCCCTCCTTCATTGGCGCGAATGGTTCAAAAGGCACATCGGCTTGATAAACTGCCAAAGAGGATTTTTCTTCTGCACTCTGTCCCTTTTTTAAATCATCGGGCTTTTCAGAGTCATAAGCAGGCGGGGGGTCTACAGGCTTTTCAGAGTTATAGGCAGGAGGGGGGTCTACCCTCCCCTTCTCTGTTTTCATGGCATCTTCATGAATTTGGAGACATTCAATTACAATTCGCCATGTAGACAAAATTTTTGGAGGGGCTCGAGGGGATTCATGAAAATACTTTCCTAATTTAACCCATACTGACACTTTTAGGGATCCTCCTTCGGGATATACAAGGCAATTTTGATATACATATTTTAAGAGAAGGATCAAATCCCCTTTAGTGGGAAGCGGCAAATCTTTCCCATTGTTTTTCAAAACAATTATTGATGACTTGGTCAATTCCCTAAGTTCTGAGAGGTGCACAACCTGAGGCTTAGAGAATCCTGTCCCCATACTCACAGTAATGTTTTGGGAGGGTGCTTTGTCTAGCCCTGACGACTGGCCCTGAGTTGCAGTAAGCTCTTCCGCTGAGTGAGTAAGAGGGTACCAAATCACGTCGGGGTCACCAGTTGTGGGTTTTCACGCGCCCAGCGGGTCTCCCATGAGTGTAGAAGAACAGACACGAACACGTGGTTTCCTCGGGATGGGAGCTCCGAACAAAGCCGAAGCATCCCTTTTATTGTGTTACCAGAAGGCGGGTTTATATGCACCTGGTGACCACCTTACACCAACCACATTTGTTATGACACAGCATATTAGCATATTACACGTGCTACAGCTTTGTTTTGCACACGCTCCTATACAGCTGTTATACCCGGCACCAACAAAACAAACACATTCCTTTGCACCGCACGGCACTTCTTTTGTTTATCCCAACCTTTTTTACTTCCGACTTCCTTATACCTTGGCCTGCTGCAGCTGATGACTCAGCCTAACAGGCCAGATAATCCAAATAACTCCAACAGTGCTAAGTGACCAAGAGTCTTTTTGGGGTTGAGCAGGATTAACAAATTCAGGAAATAAATAGAAACATGGAATCAATATCCTACAGCACAGCAGACAGAAGCCTGGGGAAAAGAAGAGCATTTCTGATAATTTTGTAGTAATTTTGGAAAACTTTTTTGTAAGGAACAAAAATATTAATGGAAAAATTAATATTTTTGTTTTGGTCATTAGCTGATTTTAAAATTAATAGCTGAAAGACAAAGATGGCAAAGTAAGCATGAAAATGGGAGAGCAAATAGAATGGATGGGAAAAAAGTGTTTTGAAGAAATGACGCAAGAGTGAGAAACCTGAGCATTATTTTAAAATACAAATTGTATATCAAAATAATTATGTTAAGGCGTGGGATGAAATCAAGAAGGATGTGTTAAGATGGGGAAATTACAATTGTTGGGGAGAATTTCTGTGATTAAAAATGAATGTAGGTATACTTTCATGATGTTTCTGTTTTAAAAAATACCTCTCTAAATAATAGATGCACCCCTTAAGCCAGGGGTGTCAAACCTATGGCAAGGGCGCCATCGCCCCAGCCCTAGTCCTTCAGCTGGGTTTTATAAAACCTTTTCACTTTAGGCCTCCACCACTGTGTGCAAAGAAAAAAAAAGGTTCAATCAGTCAGTTTCAACTTTTTGCAGGGGAAAAAAAGATCTTGCAAAGTTAGAATTGATTGATTGAACTTTTTAGTTCCACCAAGTCTGCCCTTACCACTGCAGCCACGCCCACCCAATTGGCCACACCCACCCAGCATCCAAAGATACATAAGTGGGTTTTGGGTTGCAGTTTGGGCACTCGGTCTCTAAAAGGTTTGCCATCACTGCCCTAAGTGGAATTTTCCTCCAATGGGATTTCCCCATGTATTTTACCAGGAAACTATAGAGGGGCAACCTAGAAATGTCAGTGTCCTCCTAACCATACCCAAGCACTCCAAATTTGTTGGCGATGGCCATTTTGCTCTCTGAGTTCATGGTGACCTAACCCTAAGTGGAGTTTTCCTCCAATGGGATTTTCCCATGTATTTTACCACGAAAGATAGATAGGTCAGGCTAGAAAACTCAGTGCCCTGCTAACTATACCCAAGCACTCCGAATTTGTTGGCAATGCCCCTTTTGCTCTCCGAGTTCATAGTGACGTAACCCTAAGTCCGTGGTGACAAACCTATGGATGCGTGCCACAGGTGGCATGCAGAACCTTCTCTGTGGGCACGTGCACTGTCGCCCCAGTCCTAGGCCCTGAGCTGTGTTGTACAAAACCTTTTCGGTTTAGGCCGGAAAAAAAAAAGGTTCAATCAATCAATCAATTTCAACTTCTTGTGAGAAAAAAAAAAGATCTCGCAAAGGTGGAACTGAATTGGTTGAACTTTTTAGTTCCACCCAGTCTGCTGTTACCACTGCAGCCACGTCCACCCAATGGGCCATGCCCACCCTATGGGCCACACCCACCCAATGGGCCACGCCCACCCAGCGATACATAAGTGGGTTTTGGGTTGCAATTTGGGCACTCGGTATCTAAAAGGTTCGCCATCACTGCCTTAAGCAATCTAGGTTTGTATGCCGAGAGAAAAACCAAGAGTTTAATTTAAAACTCTTCAGGATGCAAAGAAAAGGAGATAGTCTGATTTGGAAATTCTCCTTTGCAGCCTGTTTGGTTTGGACAAAAAGAATGAGCTTTGCTGAGAAATAAAGAGAATTTTAAAATAAGAAGAGCAGGAGCTGAAGTTTGGGTGGCTTGGTTTTTATGTGGTACAACTTCAACAATCCTCGTGATGGAAGTGATGCATTGAAAATACGGAAGGGACGTAAGCCCGGAGGGTGCCCGAGAAAGCCCTGGCAGAGGAAGGCCATGTATGGGAGAGGAAAAGAGCAGGCAAAGGGAAACGGTCACCTATGGAGAGTTGTTAGAAAAAAGGAACGTGGGAGAATACAAGGGGAAGTCAGGAGATCAACAGAGGGATTTAATTTCACACAGTTTTTCTCTGTAGAGTCGAGAGAAAGATTGAAAGTGGACAAAAGGACACTTGGAATTAAACACAACCTATTGGGAGACAGAATTTGAAACCGAACTCCTGTATGTGCAAATGATGACCATGAAATGGCTAAAAGGTATCAGCTTTTTCTAAAAACTGAAATGGACAAAAAACAAGTTAAAGAGTGTGCAGCTAGTCCTCGACTTACAACAGTTCCTTTAGTGACCGTTCAAAGTTACAACGTCACTGAAGAAAGCAACAGATGACCATTTTTCACACTTACAGCCATTGCAGCATCCCCATGGTCACGTGATCAAAATTCAGACGATTGGCAGCTGACTCCTCTTTATGATGGTGGGAGGGTCCTAGGGTTGTGTGGTCACTTTTTGCAACTTTCTGACAAGCAAAGTCAAGGGAAAGCAAGATTCACTTAACAACCATGTCGCTGTCTTAACAAGTGCAGTGATTCACTTAACAACTTTGGCAAGAAAGGTCCTAAAATGGGGCAAAACTCGCTTAGTAACAAAAAGTTTAGGCTCTATTGTGGTAGTAAGACGACCACCTGTATGATGAAACGGGCCAAAGGTTTTGGTTATTCTGTGTCATCAAATCTGTGTCGATTCCTTCCAACTGCATGATAAACCTTCTCCAGAATGATCTCTATCCCCAACCGGATCCTTCAGGTCCCCCAATGGATCCTCTATCACCACTTTGCCTGGATAACCCCCCTGGTTGCCCCCTTCTTCTCATTCCCCCCATCTTTCTCAGCATCAAAGCCTTTTCTTTAAAGCAAACATTGTTCCAGGCTATCTCTGATTGATGACAGTTTGAGCCTGGTCTATTAATTCCTGGAGTAAGAATTCTGGTTGGTTTCTTGTGTGATCCATTTGTCTGTTTTTTTGGTTGTCCATGATCACCTCAGGAGCTTTCCCCAACACCAAAGTTCAAGACCTGCCCACCCTCTTCCTGTCCTGCTTCTTCAAAGTCCAATTTTCGTTTCCGTAGAAGGTCACAGGGAATATCTGAATATTCTGATCTTAGGTTTATGTTCCTCTAGCCTCCGTCAATAAAAGGGAGTTCTATAATTCTTTTGGGTTTTGTTTCCTGATTTAGCCTCCCTTTGAGGAGCTGAGATCCAGCTTCAAGGCCTGGTGGCCTTTTTTCTTTCCTTTCTAAAAACAGGCAAGCAACTTTAAATCTCTTTGCAACAACCTCTTCCTTTTGCAGACTTTGATCCTGGTTAGTTAATATCTGCTTTCCTTCTCCGCCTTTCTACCTGTGATGGAATATGAGCCTGGAGAAGCAGTTTGGGGGGAGGGGGTGTCTTGGCAGCACAGAGCTTTCCGAGGGGGGGGAAGCACCCTATCAATGCCCAGAGAGCAGGTAGACCTTCCCTTGAAGAACAAGCTATCGGAGGTTGCGCAAGGTGGAGAAGCTGGAAGATGGTTTGGGTTGCAATGAGAATCTTGTGAGAAGCCAAGTCTTCCTGCTCAAGCCGAGAATTCACATGGGAGGCAGACCTTATAAAGATTCAGCCGCAGCTCCATCCTGATTGCTCTCCAGAGAATTGATAGAAGGCCAAATCCTTACTCGAAGCTTCTCTGGATGGAGAAGATTCATGCTGGAAGGGATCTGGGTAGATCCCCCTTGGGAACAGCATCTGGGACCAGAGATACAATAAACATTGGGAAATGGACATAAAGAGCAGCCCTCCATGGACGAGAGACTTGGTGTCTTCACCAGAGTGAGATGTTTCGAGTGGTGAGAAGGGATCAGCTGAAGACCCAAAGGGGTGTTGCCCAATTGTGGAGATCCTTGGGGTCACAGGTACATACAGTCCTTGAGTTAAGACGGTCATGACCATGGGAAAGCAGGTTACCAGGTAAGTGGACCCAATTTTACAACTTTTTTCATAGCGGTCATTAAGCTGCAGACGTTAACTAAATCCATTGTTCAGTGTGTGGCGGGTTTTGTCAGAATCCTGAAGTAAATATCATTTTTCTTTTTTTTTAATAATATTTTATTAATTTTCCCATTTTACATTTGAATATTTAAAAAGCAACGTGGTGACTGGGTTAATCAATAGCTCAATAACAAAATCTTAGTGCAAATCTCAGGCTACAACATCAAATGTTTCGTCTCTTTTTCTCTTAACAATCACTGTCTCATGTTCAGGTTGGTACATTTCTAATTATATCAATTCAATAAGAATATCATTATTACATTTATCAATAATTTTTTAGCTTATACATATCTTAATTACATTCAATTTTCATAAACAATCCATATTCTCTTATTGATTTTTACTCAATTTTTAATTTCTTATCAATATTCCAATTTAACCTTTGATATTTATAATTTTCAGATTTTGGGTAACCAAAATTTCCCTTATCTCACTTCATAACAAACTATAATATCCAAAATACACACTTTATCTATTTAAATATAATCTTATTCTATTTCCTAAGAGTTATCTATTTACCACCATATTAAATAATAATAATAATGATGATGATGATAAAGTTGGAAGGGACTTTGGAGGTCATCTAGTCCAACCCCCTGCTCAGGCAGGAAACCCTATACCATTTCGGAAAAATGGCTGTCCAGTTTCTTCTTAAAAACTTCCAGTATTGGAGCATTCACTGCTTCTGGAGGCAGGTTGTTCCACTGGTTAATTGTTCTAACTGTCAGGAAATTTCTCCTTAGTTCTAGGTTGCTTCTCTCCTTGATTAGTTTCCATCCGTTGCTCCTTGTCCTGCCTTCAGGCGCTTTGGAAAATAGCTTGACTCCCTCTTCTTTGTGGCAGCCCCTGAGATATTGGAATACTGCTAACATGTCCCCCCTCGCCCTTCTCTTTGTTAAACTAGACATACCCAATTCCAGCAACCGTTCCTTATATGTTTCAGCCTCCAGTCACCTAATCATCTTTATTGCTCTTCTCTGTACTCTTTCTAGAGTCTCAACATCTTTTTTACATCGTGGTGATATCCCCTTTAATAAATCCAAACCATTATATATATTGCCTGGGTTAATCAATAAATCAAACATATTCATAGTATTTAATTTTCTTTTCCCTTTTAGATCTAATTTTTAAATATTGAATCGATAAAATCCTTATTTTTGACTGATTTCCAAATATTTTAAATCTAATAACCAAAATTCCCCTTGTCTCAACATCTCCCTTTAGCCCACTAATTGGCAATATAAAACCTCCTCTAATGAATCAAAATCCCAGTTTTTTCAATCTTATTCTAGCTTTTTTCTTTTGGCAACTAGGCTTCCATATCAACGCCTTTAAATCATCAAATAGATCTCCCATTAGTCTGATATATGTTATTTGAAATAAAGGAGATCATATGCTTGTCAGTTTTCTGGAAGGACTAGCCCGTTTGTATTCGTTAATTTGTCTCCCTGTTACAATTCAATCTGTTCTACTTCTTTCTCAAATTTCTTCTGATTCATATAGAAAGTAATTTACATTTTCAATGTTGTCACTTCCTTTTGTGGATTTTCCATTGGCTAAAAAAATGGTTTCATGTATTGCTTTCAACATAGAAAGAATCTTTTCCTGGTCTTCATCCATCTCATTCACTTATTTGTAGTAATTCTAATAAAAGTTATTTGTTAATCAAAAGTCAGTAAAGGTTTACATTCACAGTTGTCTTCCAGCTGAGTCTTTCACAGATAGTACCAAGGTCAAGAAGGTCTTATCAAGGTCTGGGCTTTGAGCCAAGTCTCTTTTTAGGAAATAACAAATTGCAATACCATGCTTCACCACAAGATGTCACTGATGCCATTTAGAGTTTTTTAAGTCCCAAATTTTTCTAATTCTTTTTCCAGTTTTATTTCTTTTGTGTAGATAAAAACAAAAGTCTCCAATAGAAAGTTTTTGGTCCTCAAGTTTCAGGAACATATAAATCCATTTAGATTACAGTCGTTCTTTTTAATGCTTTGATTCCCCTGGGTAGTCAGACGCTGCTATTCTTAAAGGGTAGGGTAGAAATTCCCCCCCCCTCTCCTCACAGGGGGTAGATACTTCAAACAGCCTTTACAGGAAAAGAAGTTTCTTGGGGTAAAGAGAAGATAAGATCTCACCCAGTTTCATCCACGTTGCTTTCAGAGTGCTTGATAGTAGATTTGACTTCGGCTGTCTGCAGCCAAATGATGAGCCATATTGCTATGGCCAGTTCTTTTCTCCTCTACCAGTTTGGAGGGCTGTGTTCTGTCCCAGCCTATGTGAGTCCTTGTTAACTCACAAGAACAAATCCCTCTTTTAACAAGTAGGCTGGAACTGCAGGAAAAACAAACCCTTTTTATTATTATTTACAGACCTGCAAAGTGTCCCAAAAGCAAAGCCAAACAGAACACGATTCAAACAGAGCATTGTTCACAGAGAAGGCAAACACAACAGAATTCCATGAGTCCTTTGCAAACAGTTGCCTTCAGCAACCAGCACTGCCCACACCATCCCTTTTTATTATGCAGCCCCAAGGCGTGGCTTCTCAATGCCTTCTCCTTCACCCTTGGAGCCGCACCATTGCCTCCCTCTGTCCTGCTCTTGTTGCCTATCTGCGTTTGCGAGTGTCTATGATGTCTTCCAGCTGTGAGTCCTCAGAGTCAGACTCAGCTTTCCAGCACAGCTGGGTCTCAGCCTGAACATGAGTGGAGGGGCCAGGCTCTTCATCAGATTGTCAGTCCTGGAGCTCATCAGAGCCTTCCTCCGACTCTGATAGCTCTCCAGCCTGTCCTCCTCCTCCTCCCACTCCTCCTCTGATTCCCTGGATTCAGCTGCCAGGTCCACTGGCTGGCACGGAATCACAACAGGCTACCCCGGATCAAGCAGAAGGGCTGCCGCCCTCCCATGATCAAGTGGATGTCCTCTCCTTGCTCATCACACCTACAGGGTGATTTTTTACCCTTTCCAGGGTCCCCCAGCGAGGGAAAACCAGACGTGGAAGACGGAGTCACCTCGCAAGTGTCTGCAGAAGCAGCGTTGGCAAATCAGAAGTCCTCCATTTTGTCCTTTTGTTCACTTTAAATCTTTCTCTCCATTCTACATAGAAAAACTGTGAGAAACTAAATCCCTCTGCTGATCTCCTGATTTCCCCTTGTATTCTCCAACGTTCCTTTTTTCTAACAACTCTTTATAGGTGACCGTTTCTCTTTGCCTGCTCTTTTCCTCTCCCATACATGGCCTTCCTCTGCCAGGGCTTTCTCGGGCACCCGCCGGGCTTACGTCCCTTCCGTATTTTCAATGCATCACTTTGATCACGAGGATTGTTGAGGTGGTACCACATAAAAACTCATTCTTTTTGTCCAAACTGAAGAGGCTGCAAAGGAGAATTTCCCAATCAGACTATCCCCTTTTTTTGCGTCTTCAAGAGTTTTAAATTCAACCTCTGGTTCTTCCCTGAGCATATAAACCTAGATTGCTTGAGGGGTGTCAAACTTGCAACGTCAGACGTGACGTGTCGTGATGTATCGTGACTTTTTTTGCCATTGTCAGGAATTGGGTAGACGCGGTTTCGCCATAACGCAGCCGGCTGGCAATTTGACACCTCTGGCTTAAGGGGTGCACCTATTATTTAGAGAGGTGTTGCTTAAAACAGAACATCATGAAAGTAGGTAATACATTCATTTTTAATCACAGAAATTATCCCCAACAACAATTGTAATTTCCACATCTTAACACATCCTTCTTGATTTCATCCCACGCCTTATAATTATTTTGATATACAATTTGTATTTTAAAATAATGCTCAGGTTTCTCACTCTTTCTTCAAAACACTTTTTTCCCATCCATTCTATTTGTTCTCCCGTTTTCATGTTTACTTTGCTATCTTTGTCTTTCAGCTATTAACCAACGCAAAAATATTATTTTTTCAATTAACATTTTTGTTCCTTACAAAAAGGTTTTTCAAAATTACTACAAAATTATCAGCAAATGCCCTTCTTTTCCCCAGGCTTCTGTCTGCTGTGGTGTAGGATATTTATTCCATGTTTCTATTTATTTCCTGAATTTGTTAACCCTGCCCAACTCCAAAAAGACTCTCGGTCACTAAGCATAAACCCTTTCCCTCTTTGCTGTTTTTCTCTGAGAAGCTCCTGACTTTTAACTGGGCTCCTGACTTGCCTTAATCCCATCTTGTCAGACCCAGAGAGAGACCCTCCCTTTCATTGTGCTTGTCTCAGCTAAGAGGCCACACCTGGCCAGCCTTGGCCACTCCAGGAAAGCTCGGCAGTGCTGGATGGGAGACCACCAGGAGATCCTTGGGCTCTGGGCTGGCTGGGAGGTAAATACACATTCAAGAGGAAAATGGGATCTCCCTGTCATTTTAGGAAGGGAATCACAAGGCAATTTGTGCTAAGGAATCACAAGGCAATTTCCATCACCTCATATGATCTGAGGCGTCTAAACTGAGTTTCCTCTTCTGGACCGCAAAATCTTAATATCTAAAATGAAAACTAAAAAAATCAGAAATAAAATTTTGATTTCTGCTGAAGCATTAGTGAAATGTCTCCTGTGTGCCACGCTGGTTTCCTGATTGTGACAGTTTCCCCACACCAAAAAACTGTACCATTTCCCTTCTGTGACTGTGTGAAGTTCCTGGTGAATTATGAGATGTGACGTTTAAAAAAATATTTTCCATATTCCTCACAACTGAAGGGGTTTCTCTCTACTATGGACTTTCTGATGCATTTTTAGGTGAGATTTACTATGAAAAGTTTTCTCACACTCTGCACACTTGTGAGGCCTCTCCCCTGTGTGAGTTCTGGTGTGCCTGCAAAGTGATGAAGTCCGGGCAAAACACTGCCCACACTCCAGGCATTTATACGGTTTCTCTCCAGTGTGGATTCGCTGATGCATCAAAAGAGAATCTTTCCGAGAAAAACATTTATTGCACTCCAAGCATTTATAGGGCTTGTCTCCTATGTGGATTTGGCTGTGACGTAGAAGGGAACATGAATGAGCAAATGCTCTCCCACAGTCTAAACATTTGTAATTTCTCTCCCCTGTGTGAGTTTCCACATGACATCTAACGGCTGATGCAGTATGATAAAATCGTCCACATTCGATGCATTGATATGGCTTCTCCCCTGTGTGGGTTTCATGATGTCTCCAAAGGTTCCTCTTCCTTACAAAACATTTTCCACATTCTGCACATCTGTACGGCTTCTCTCCTGTGTGGACTCTGCGATGGCTTCCAAGGTTTTCCTTTTTGGCAAAGCATTTCCCACACACTCCACACTTGTACGGCTTCTCCCCTGTGTGGATCCTCTGATGAACCTGAACCTCTGTTTGAGTAAGAAAACCTTTCCCACACTCCCCACATTCATAGGGTTTCTCCCCTTTGTGCCTCCTCTGGTGTTTATGAAATTCAGAAGAATGTACAAATCGTCTCCCACATTCCGGGCATTCATAGGGTCTCTCTCCGGTGTGACGTCTCTGATGCTGCACCAGGTATGATTTCAAGGTAAAACATTTCCCACACTCGAGGCACTTTTCGTTTTTCTCCCCCGTGTGCGTTTTCCAATGCTTCCGAAGATACGAACTCTCGGTGAAACTTTTTCCACACTCAAAGCACCTGTAAGGTTTTATTCCGGCATGAATCTTCTCGTGGGCCCGAAGGCCGCCCTTCTGGGAAAAGCTCTTCCCACATTCCCAACACGTGTAAGGTTTCTCCCCCGTGTGAATTCTCTCGTGGATTTTAAGTCTTCCTATCTGAAGGAAAGATTTCCCACATTCCAGACACTGATAGGGTTTCTCCCCAGTGTGGATTTTCTGATGCCTAAGAAGGTGGGACTTCTGAGGAAAACATAAGCCACATTGCTGACATTGATAGGATTTTAGTCTGGGGGGGTTTCTGGGATCTTTGGCCCTTTTTCCAAAAAGGGATTTCTCACTTTCCAAACCCTCACTGGATCCGCTTACCACATGGACCTCCCTGTGGGTCAAAAGGAGGGATCGGTGAGCAAAGGATTTCCCACACTCTGAGCATTCATGGGTTCTCTTGTGGTTTTTCAGAGTGCTGCTTGTGTCTGACGGGGGATCCGAGAGTTTCCCGCCCTCCATGAGTTCTGGCGGCTGCTGCCTTGCGCTGATTTTCTATTATCAGTTGATAGTTGACGTGCAGGTCAACCTTTAGTCCCAGTTGTTTTCCTGCTGGTAGAACAGAAAAGAAGACGAGAATAATATTTCTTTTTCAGAATGGTAGAAAATCACAAAATTTTAGCATTCTAAGGGAGCATGAAGGTCTTCCAGTCCAACCCTCTTCCATGGTCAGTGGTCCACAGGACACCCCAGACAAATCCTCCATTGATTTCGTCACTTCAGATCCCTGAGGGGCAAACTCTCCTGCTTTTTTAATGACTATCTTTTCCTACTTGGTCCTCGTCGTACGACGAGGTGAAAAAGAAGCTCTGAAACTTTAGGCCAGTGGTGGCGAACCTTTTAGAGAGCGCGTGCCCAAACTGCAACCCCAAACCCACTTATTTATCACCAGGTGCCAGGTGGGCATGGCCCACTGGGTAGGCGTGGCTGTGGTGGTCATGGCAGACTGGGTGGGTGTGGCCAAAGTGGGCGTGATCACCTCAATGTTGCTCATGGGGAGGGATGCCTGTGGGGGCTGGGCAGGTTTGGGGGAGATCCAGGGGGTCTCTGGCAGGTGGGGCGGTGGGCAGGAGGCTCGTCCTGCGGGGTGAGGCGAGGCAAGGCAGGGCGGAGGTGCCATTGTCACAGGGAAAGGAGAAGCAGGGGCCAGGGAGGCTGCTGCCGGGCACCATCGGCCCCCACACACAGAAACCAGAGAGCGCATGGGGACCGACAGTGTCCGTCAGCAGCCACAGCCTGCCGATCCCTTGACCAGTGCACTCTGGGGCTCCACAGCCCGCCACCAGAAGTTTAGAGAAACCGCCTCTGAGCTGGACAGATGGCCGACAGCTGAGGAGGGTGATGCAATGGGTCGTGTCCGGGAAAAGGAGACAATGCGACGCCAGGAGGGGAGGGGGACGGGGGAGGGAAACCAGCCGTGCTGGGATGCATCCGGCCATGTGGGACCTTGGCGAGTTAGCGGGCGGCTGGTTGAAGGACGGTTGCCATCTCTGGGGCATGGCACATGCCCACAGAGAGGGCTCCGAATGCAATCTGCTCAAATTGTTGTCAATGGGGGACTGACTGAGACTTTCAATACTGAAAAGGGAACAAGACAAGGATGTCCATTATCTCCATTGTTATTTGTTTTAACATTGGAGATTTTGTTGATTCAGATTCGAGAATCAATGGTACTCAAGGGTATAAAGATAAAAAAGAATGAGTATAAATTGCGGGCCTTTGCGGATGATTTGGTTTTAATTTTGGAACAACTGACTCGAGCAACTGATTGTCTATTAGAACGTATAACACAGTATGGGAAAGTTTCTGGTTTTAAAGTTAATAATCACAAGACTAAGATATTATCTAAGAATATGTCAGTTAATGATAAGGAAAGTTTAGTTAAATCTACAGGTTTTCAGATGGTGAAAAAGGTTAAATATTTGGGAGTATATTTAACGGCTTCAAATGGAAAATTGTATAAGAATAATTATGAATTATTATGGGCAAAAGTACAAAAGGACTTAAATGACTGGAAAAAAATGCAATTGTCATTGTTGGGAGAATTTCAGCTGTAAAAATGAATGTTCTACCAAAGTTTCTTTTCTTGTTTCAGATTTATTTATGAGACTATTTATTTATTTATGAGACTTATATACCGCTTTAAGTGCAAGCACTCTCTAAGTGGTGTACACCAGTAAGCAATGTATATATATATTTACATTACCCCCAACAATCTGGGTCCTCATTTTACCTATCCTGGAAGGATGGAAGGCTGAGTCAACCTTGAGCCGGTGAAATTTGAACCGCTGACCTGCTGAACACAGTCAGCTAAAGTGGCCTGCAGTACTGCACTCTAACTGCTGCGCCACCTCGGCTCATAATGATATCTATTTTCAAAAAAGATGTAAATTTGGAGGAATGGCAGAAGGGTATCAATAAATTCATTTGGGCTGGGAAGAAACCAAGGGTTAAGTTTAAGATTTTGCAAGATGCCCGAGAAAGAGGAGGACTTAAAGCACCTAATTTGAAATTATATTATAATGCAGCCACCTTAACATGGATAAGTGATTGGCTTAATTTAACAAATAAGGATATTCTTTCTCTTGAAGGGTGGGATTTAATGTATGGTTGGCATGCATATTTAATTTTTAACAAGAAAGTTGACCGGGCTTTTAAATCACATATTTTGAGGAATGCTCTACTTCGAGTTTGGAAAAAGTATTATTATAGGTTAAACTATAAAATACCTATCTGGGGGATTCCTGGACACGCAACTGAGGGAATTTCTAAGGGGATGAATTTGGAAAAAAATTCGTATAAAAAATTATTAATTTGGTCAGGTTTGGACTGGCATTTAAAATCTTTAGATGTATTAAGGCAAGAAAATATTTTACAGTCATGGTTTCAATATTTACAAATAGTGGATAGGTGGACTGTAGATAAGAAAGAAGGAATAACATTAGAAGATGAAAATTTGGAAATTCAGGTTAAAGATCAGAATCAGGCTCATATAAAAAGAATTTATAATGCTTTAATAGAATTAGATTCGGAAACAGAATTGGTTAAAGGCTGTATGATTAAATGGGCTCAGAATATCCAGGAACCGATCCCATTGAATTTAGGGGAAATAATTTGGATCAGAAATGTTAAATTTACACAAGCCCAAAATTTGAGGGAAAATTTTTATAAAATGTTTTATAGGTGGCATTTAGATCCTAAAAAATTATCTTGTATGTACTCTAATTTACAACCCAAATGTTGGAGATGTGGTAATATGGATGCAACATATTTTCACGTTTGGTAGAATTGTAAAAAGGTAAAAGGCTTTTTGGATTATGATTTGGTGGAACATTCAAAAGATTTTTAAAAGGAAGATAAAGTTTACTCCTCAATTATTTCTATTGGGTATTTTTGTGGATTTAGATGACAAAGAAACTATTTTAATGTTAAATTTATTAACTGCAGCAAGGTTACTAGTAGGTTCATATTGGAAGAAAGATTCGTTGCCTACTTTAGAAGAATGGATATTTAAAGTTTCTAACTTTGCAGAAATGGCAAAAATTTCTGCTTATTTAAAGGATCATACACAAGAAAGATATATTATTGTATGGAGAAGATGGATAGATTATATTCAGAAGAAGTATGGGACTATAAAGTTTCATTTATTTTATGAGTAAATTTTATAGTAAATGTTTTATAAGAGATTTGTTTATGATGATGTAATTTAAGGGGAGTTAAGGGCTAAGTATGATTTTTTTTTCTTTCCTTTTCTTTTTTCTTTTTCTTTTTTTATTGTATATTGTTAATTTTGTTATTAATAACCCTGTAGTCTGCTCTGGGAAGTGAGGGGGGGTTGAGGGTGGGTGGGTGGGTGAGTGGGTGGGTAAATAGCTAGAATAGGATAATATAGATATGGTAACTTATGGAAAGGTGGTGCTTGGGCATTTCCCCTACGCTGCATTCCTGTATTTGAGAGGGATGAGAGGGGAGGAAGGTGAAGGGAGGAAGTAGGATGGTAAGAGGAGAAGGGGAGGGGAAGAGAGTAGGAGGGGAGGAGAGAAAGAGGAGGGAAGTAGGGAAGGTATTAGAGAGGGTGGATGCAGCGTGGGGGGAAGGAGCAAGCGGCACCAATGGTTATGGTTATTTTGTAAAGTGAATTTTGTTGTATATGTTGAATAAATGGAAAATAAAAAAAAATTATTAAAAAAAAAAGACTTTACTCACCTTTAAAGTTGCAGCTAAGAGATCTCTGGGTCACTTGTTCCCCTCTGAGTCAAGGCCAGGAATGACCATCACCACTGACCAGTTTCTCTCTCCACACCGATTGGCCCTTTGTGCAGGAAGCTGCTTCTCCAACTGGGCCACAATTTCCAAATTCTCTAGAACGGAGTCTGGGCTAAAGGTTGGTGGGTCCCAATCCAAGAACGCCCCCCCCCTTCTCCTCTGTGGAGCTCACAGCCACATCTTCACTGGTCTCCTGCAAAAAGAAGTGAGAGAGGCTCAGATTCCGAGAATAATGCTGAACATAATCTGGAGGAGAAGGTGGAATTATTAGTTGAGGATACAAAATAAGGGAGACAGAATCGTGATTCAAGAAGATCTTGATGAGCCAAAATGAAAGAAACCAACAAGATGAAGTCCAACAGGGACCAATGCAGAGTTGTCAGTAGGAAAACTCAATAGAATATGAGAGAGATCAGATGGGGCAGAGCATGCGTGTGGAAAGGGCTGCTCTTTCCTGCTCTTTTTGGAGGCTGCAAGGCCACAAAGATTCCAGGCAGGTGTTTCAAAAAAATATTTACAATTAGGAAAGGCAGCCTTTTGGTCATCAGCTTGTTTTATTACCTGCTTATAAGGCCTGCCTCAAAACTTCCTCTGTGCTTTGAAAAGTACCCACCAAGAAGGGGCTGCCACATCACAGCCTCTTCAAAGCAAAACAAGAATATAAAGTTTAGAAATTCTACTCAGCTTTTTAAAGCGGAAGCAAAGTAAATATTACCATACAACGGAAAGATTTTATTTTTAGCCTTTTACACTGAGCTCAAAGAAAGAGGAATTTTTTGTGGGTTAAAACAATGTGACGTCCATTCAGTTTATTTATTTATGAGACTTATATACCGCTTTTAAGTGCAAGCACTCTCTAAGCGGTGTACACCAGTAAGCAATGTATATATATATTTACATTGCCCCCAACAATCTGGGTCCTCATTTTACCTACCCCGGAAGGATGGAAGGCTGAGTCAACCTTGAGCCAGTGAGATTTGAACCGCTGACCTGCTGAACACAGTCAGCTAAAGTGGCCTGCAGTACTGCACTCTAACTGCTGCGCCACCTCGGCTCATATAATATTCAGTTAATATAATATTCAGTTAATATAATAATAATGATGATGATGATGATGATGATGATGATGATAAAGTTGGAAGGGACCTTGGAGGTCATCTAGTCCAACCCCCTGCTCAGGCAGGAAACCCTATACCATTTTGGACAAATGGCTGTCCAGTCTCTTCTTAAAAACTTCCAGTGTTGGAGCATTCACCGCTTCTGGTTTAATGAAGAGACAGTTAATTGTTCTAACTGTCAGGAAATTTCTCCTTAGTTCTAGGTTGCTTCTCTCCTTGGTTAGTTTCCATCCGTTGCTTCTTGTCCTGCCTTCAGGCGCTTTGGAGAATAGCCTGACTCCCTCTTCTTTGTGGCAGCCCCTGAGAGATTGGAACACTGCTATCATGTCCCCCCCTCGTCCTTCTCTTCATTAAACCAGACATACCCAATTCCAGCAATTGTTCCTTATATGTTTTAGCCTCCAGTCCCCTAATCATCTTTGTTGCTCTTCTCTGTACTCTTTCTAGAGTCTCAACATCTGTTTTACATCGTGGTGACCAAAACTGGATGCAGTATTCCAAGTGTGGCCTTACCAAGGCATTGTAAAGTGGTATTAACACTTCACGTGATCTTGATTCTATCCCTCTGTTAATGCAGCCCAGCACTGTGTTGGCTTTTTTGACAGCCGCAGCACATGGCTGGCTCATATTTACAGTAAGTGAGTGTCCACTAGGACTCCGAGATCCCACCCATAGTTGCTACTATTGAGCAAGGTACCTACGATACCTGTAAACCTTTAAACCTTTGATTTCCCCCAAAGACTCCCCTCGCTGTCGCAACGAGGTCAGCCCGTTTTAATACCACATTACAAATCTCAATAATTTTTTTAAAACTCCGTTTGCTACGCTTTTGGAGCTGCGCTTGAGAAAAAGGGAAGCTGAGAGGCTTCCTGTTCAAACGGACCGGAGAGACCTTCTGAAAGCAACTTCCCCAAAAGCTCCTTCCCGGATCCACCCGGCGCCCCACGGGGATCCTGGGACGGGCGAGGAGGGGGCAGACCCAGCCCGGGGAGGGAGGGATCCCCCTTTGCCCCTCTGGAGGGAAGGGAGGGATCCGCTCCCTGCAGGCGACGCCAGAGCCGAATCTCCCCAAGGAAAACCCGGCAAGCCGAAGAGGCGGATCCGCAGCTACCTTTCTCCTGGCGGGGGGGGGGAAGCTCTCCTGGCGGGAGGGGCGCCCCAAAGGCCGGAGGGGGAGCAGCCAGACCTGCCCCGAGCGGGATCCAGAAGTCTCTCCCGAGGGATCCAGCGCCGATCCTGCCAGGACGAAGCAAGACACGGGGAGGGGAGCGGAGAGGAGACCCAGCGAGTGGGAGGAGAGAGGCGGGGGCGGGGCTTCTGCCCTCCTCCTGGGCTCCGCCCACGCCTTACAACCCCGCCCCTTGGCAGCTCCTCCCCCCTCCCTTCCCCTCTCCGCCTTCCCAGGTGGGACTCCCCGTATCTCCGCTGGGCATCCGCCTCCCGGGTTCCTCTGCCCATGCGAAGAGTGCCCTGCTGTGCCCGGGCGGAGCTGCCTCCTGCTCCAGCATCTGGGTGGAAACTGAAGCTCCGCGATGGCTTTTGGGGGGGAGGCAGGAGGGACAGGAACCCCCCCCCCGTCCCTTCGAGGAGGGCTCCTCTCCGGCTGGGTCTTTGCGGAGCCCGACTGAGGACAGAGAGGGAGGGGCTGGCCCGGGCTCCCTTCCCTGGGGGAGCCTCCCTGGGCGGGGGGGGGAATGCAGAAGCCGAGTCCCCAAATGCCTTTAACCCCCCCCCTCCATCCCTCCCCTGCCTTTCCCAGCCTATGGATCCCTCTCTATGTGTTTTTTGGGGGGTGGGAGTGTCTCTACCGGCATCGCCTCCACACCCGAGGCCGGATCTTCGCCCAAGTGCATTTTCGCCGCCTCTTCCCTCGCTTCCTCCAACCCATCATCCTCTCCTCTGGACGGGGGGGGGGTACAAGAGACGCAGCCAGTTCTGGCAATCTGCCCACATTGGATTCTGAGGGCTGATAATGCGGGATCTCTTTTGGATCTTTCCCGACATGGGGGATTATTTTTCTTCCAGTGAAATAAACCTGAAGTTGAGAAAGGCCCCTGGAGAAGCCCCGTCAAAGGACGCTTCCCTGCTGGTGGGTGAACCTCATCCTGGCTCTCTCCGGTCCCTTCAGCTCCCCTCCGGGGTCTTCCCTCCCCCCCCCATCTCTCCCCAAGGCTTCTCCGGAGTGGGCAGGAGGGACGGAGAGAGCGAGCAGATGTTTACTTAGCTTTTTTCCCCCATTCTTTCCTTTTTTTTTCTTCCTCCTCTTCCTTACCCCCATCCCCCCAGTGGGCGCTGTCACATATAAGCAAACATAATTTCCAAGTTTCTTGTCATCTGTCAACCTGTCCTTCCTCTCTTCTCCTCCCAATTCAGCCAGACTTTCACCTTCCTTCCGGAATTCCTTCTGATTCCCCTCTCCTAAAAGCCTCTGCCCAAAGCATTTCATCCCATATAATAATAATAATAATAATGATGATGATGATGATGATGATGATGATGATGATGAGCTGGAAGGGACCTTGGAGGTCATCGAGTCCAACCCCCTGCTCAGGCAGGAAACCCTACGCCATTTCGGACAAATGGCTGTCCAGTCTCTTCTTAAAAGCTTCCAGTGTTGGAGCATTCACCGCTTCTGGAGGCAGGTTGTTCCACTGGTTAATTGTTCTGTCAGGAAGTTTCTCCTTAGTTCTAGGTTGCTTCTCTCCTTGATTAGTACCAGCCCCCCCCCACCGCCCCCTCTGCCTTCCCCTCCCTTCTGCCCAGAATCAGAGAGAGGGGCTGGGGATGCTGGGTCCCTGCTTCCCTCCCTCCCCTGCTGGGCTTCGGGATGCCCCGTTTTCACACAGTGAGTTATAAACTGTTTGTAGGGCCCTGAGGGGACCCCCTTCTTCCTCCTTAGCCCCCCCCACATGTCCCCAATTGTGGTCTGAGCCTGGTGCTGAGGTCGATGAAGAACACCAGACACGAATTGCAGGTTTTGTTGTCTTTTATTGAAGCGCTCCAAGAAAAAAGGGTCCTGGGTAGAAAATGCCATGGAACCCCGAACAATAGAATTAAGAAAGCTTTATACCAGTGATGGCGAACCTTTTAGAGACCGAGTGCCCAAACTGCAAACCCAAAACCCACTTATTTATCTCTGGGGTGCCAGGTGGGCGTGGTCTACTGGGTGGGTGTGGCTGTGGTGGTCTTGGCAGAATTGGTGGGCATGGCCAAAGTGGGCATGGCCACCTCAATGTTGCTCGTGGGCAGGGACTCCTGTGGGGGCAGGGCAGGGTTGGGGAGATCCAGGGTGTCTCTGGTGGGTGGGGCAGTGGGCAGGAGGCTCGTCCTATGGGGTGAGGCGAGGCGAGGCAGGGCAGGGGTGCCATTGTCGCAAGGCAAGGCGAGGCAGGGGCCAAGGTGACTGCTGCCTGACACCATCAGCCCCCTCACACAGAGGCCAGTGTGCTGGGATGCATCTGGCCACGTGGGACCTCGGTGAGTTAGTGCGCGGCTGGTTGAAGAGGGACGGTTGCCATCTCCAGGGCATGGCGCGTGTGCCCACAGACAGGGCTCTGAGTGCCGCGTCTGGCATGCGTGCCATAGGTTCGCCACCACTGCTTTATACATTTTCACTAAAGCAGAAGGCGGGATATATAAGAAATATCATCTAATAAACGTTTCAGTAATAATCTAACAATTATTCTATTGGTCTCCAGCCGTCCCTATTCCTAAACCTTGGCTAAGGAATGCTTCAGGAGTTATCTAATACATATCCTATTTGCATCCTAACTTTTAGCTGAGTCTGCAAAATGCCTAACTCTTCATTCTTTTTATCAGCTCTCTAATCAGCCAGAATTATTACAAGCTTTACAGGTGCACATTTCCTGTGAATAAGCTTTCACTTTTGAATATATATTAAACTTATTTGAAGTCTTCAAAAGCTTCAGCCATTATCAAATTCAGATGCCTTTAGCTGCCCTCAGAACAGGTCACTTGTCTGGAGGCTGCAGAGTTGTTGGATCACAACTCCCATCAAGTCCAGCCCACGAGACTTTATGGGAGTAGAAACCCAGCCCAACTCACGTCTGGAGGATTCCATTTAATGAATGCTAGCAAGCCTCCTTGTGGCAAGACAATCCCTGGAACCACAAGCCAAGAAACACAACGTTAAGCGCCTGTATATAGAATGTAATTTTATTTACTCTGCAGTCCAAAATATTTCTCTTTCTGAAATACGAAAATAATTAGAAGCATTTAGAGCAGCACCTTTACTGACTGCCATTTGCCAACTTCTGCGCTGCCTTCCCCAGAAAGTCAAAGGGGAAGCTGGCAGGGAAGACTGCAAGTCGCTGGGTAGGTGTCTTCCACTCAGATCCCCTCCCCTGACCCCTCTGCACTTGTGCTGGGCCAGCCACTTCTGGAGTCCCTATTGCCCACATCCTGACCCACATGACCCTCGCTCCCCCATGTCCTCTCCCTGTCCTGTCTCTCCTCTCCTGCTGCCATGCCACACCTCTTGACCATTTTGCCCTCTCGCACACTCACCCCTGCTACGCCTGTTGCACATCCTTCCTGATCCTCTCCCATCATCTGGGACACTCTTTGTGCCCTCTCACACAGGTCAGGAGATGCTTTGCTGTTGTGGACCTGGGACTCACAACTGTCTGCCAGTTTCCCCACTGACTCTGTGGGAAGCCTGCAGGAAGTCGCCCCGTCAAATGACTGTGGGATTCAATTGAGGACAGCAACCAGGACTGTAGGGGTTGTCATCACTGTGCAGTACAGTCAGGGGTTTCTGAGGGCATCATTTAACGATGGAAACTCCAGTCCCAAATGCGGCCGTAAGTGGAACACAGGCTGTGGCTTCTTTTCCTGCTAGCAAGTGTGAAGATCGAGCCAAAGGAAGAATAACAAAATAAGTAAAGAAGAACATTCCATTTATCAAACACTGGCAAGAATTTTAAAATAACATTTTTAAATATTCTTAGAGTTCCTAAACATCTGAGCAGTTTCCATCCACTTTTGACTTTCTTTGCTAGAAATGCAGGAGAGTGGCAAGAACTTTGATTTCAACGTTTTTTATTTTCAGCTAGACAATTTGTCACAAATTAAGGAGAATATAGATTCTATACGTGTCCATATATAATTAATGACCTAAAAGCCAGCCACCAACACACCCCAATCCACATCCAAAAAGCCAAAACATGTAACCTCTTTATGGGCGCTTGACAACCAGATGGCTTTTAAGACCACTTGCGTGATCCTGCAGCCCTGGGATCCCAATTGTTTTTTTTTTTTTTTCTGCTAGTTCCTGCAATTCTTTTTTCCACTTTTTATTTAAAAAAAAAAGACATTTAGAAGAATGGCTTTATATTTAGGATTACAGTGACTTGCTTTTGTTTTTATATTTTTATTGAGTTTTATAAAGGTAATAAAGGGATAGGGTCAAAAAGGATAAGACAACGGGAAACATACAAAAAGGTTAGACAAGGGGAAAGGGGTAACACAAAAGTGGGATTATTCCCACAAAGTAACATCGCTTCAGCAAGTTTACCAGTCCAGGTTTACATAGTAAATCTTAATAATTACTCTATTATTAAACAACTTTCCATATAATCATGTAAATAACAAATTAGTCAATAAATCTCATTCATTTCACTACTTAACAATGCTTAGTATTAATTATAATCACTTTATTTATTTATGAGACTTATATACTGCTTTAAGTACAAGCACTCTCTAAGCGGTGTACACCAGTAAGCAATGTATATATATATATATATATTTACATTGCCCCCAACAATCTGGGTCCTCATTTTACCTACCCCGGAAGGGTGGAAGGCTGAGTCAACCTTATATGCAGCTGCTTTAGTAAATTTAGTATTTCGGTCCCATAGTTTTTGCCAATCTTCTAAATCTATAGCATAACCAAAATTCTTTGCCCACACTATCATTGTTTCTTTCTACAGTGACTTGCTTAATGACCAGAAATATGTCAGAAAATCAGCTCCAATATATATGGGTGCCTCGACTAACAACCGTAACAATTTATCAACCGGAAATCTGTTCCCAATTGTGACTGTAAGTCGAGACTACTTGCATTCTGCAAAACATTATCTACTCTACCCATCACTTATAGCTCTTTTCTCTTGTGCAATCACTCTGTTAAGGTACTAGCGCTGCTGCTTTGTGTGCCAAACTTTCTAACACTCCCAACATAGATGTAGTTTTCTTTGATTATGGCATTTAAGGCTACTTGAGTAGGAAAAACATTTTCCCCACACCAAACAATAGTAGGATTTCCCTTCTGCCACTGTGTGATGTTCCTGATTAACGTTAAGATGTGACTTTTGAAAAAAAAATGTTTTCAACGTTCACAGCGGAAGAGGTTTATCTCTGTTATGGACATTTGGATGCATTTTTAATTCTGATGTACAATGAAAAGGTTTCTCACACTCTACACACTTATAAGGCCGCTATCCTGTGTGATTTCTGGTGTGTATGCGAAAAGAAGAAGGATGGGCAAAACATTTCCCACACTGCAGACATTTGTATGGTTTCTCTCCAGTGTGGATTCTCTCATGTCTCACAAGAGTATCTTTCCGAGAAAAACATTTATTGCACTCTGAGCATTTATGGGGCTTTTCTCCTGTATGTACTCGGCTGTGGCTTCTGAGAGAAAACGCATGAGCAAATGTTCTCCCACATTCTAAACATTTGTAATTTTTTTCCCCTGTGTGAATTTTCACATGACTTTTAAGGGCAGATGAGGTACGATAGAATCGTCCACATTCGTTGCATTGATGTGGCTTCTCCCCTGTGTGGATTTTATTATGTCTCCAAAGGACTCCCTTTTGAGTAAAACACTTTCCACATTCTACGCATCTGTACGGCTTCTCTCCTGTGTGGAGCCTCTGATGCGTTCCAAGGTGTTGTTTTTGTGAAAAACATTTCCCACACTCCCCACATTTGTATGGTTTTTCCCCTGTGTGGATTCTCTGATGAATCTGAAGTTCTCCTCGGAAACTAAAACTTTTCCCACACTCCCCACATTGATAGTGTAACTCTCCTTTGTGCCTCACCTCGTGTCTCCGAAGTTCATAAGAAAACGTAAATCGTTTCTCACATTCTGGGCATTCATAGGGTCTGTCTCTGGTGTGAAGTCTCTGATGTCGCACCAGGTTTGATTTGTCGGAAAAACATTTCCCACATTCGAGGCACTTTTCGTTTTTCTCCCCTCTGTGCATTTTCTCATGACTCCGAAGAGTTGAACTCTGGGTGAAACATTTCCCACACTCAAAGCATTTGTACGATTTTATTCCTGCATGAACCTTCTCATGCTTCCAAAGACTTGAGTTCTGAGAAAAGCTCTTTCCACATTCCCAACATTTGTAAGGCTTCTCCCCTGTGTGAATTCTCTCGTGGTTTCTGAGGGTGGCTGTCTGAGAAAAAAATTTCCCACATTCAAGACACTGATAGGGTTTCTCTCCCGTGTGGATTTTCTGATGTGCAAGAAGACTTGACTTTTGACCAAAGCATAAGTCACATTCCTCACATTTATAAGGTTTTAGTCTGGGGGGGGCGTTTGAGATTTTTCATGTGTTTTCCAGAGATGGATTTCTCACCCCCCAAAGCTTGACTGGATCCACTTCCCACATGGACCTCCCTGTGGGTCAAAAGGAGGGACCTGCAAGCAAAGGATTTCCCACACTCTGAGCATTCATGGGGTTTTTTGTGGTTTTCTGGAGTGCTGCTTGTGTCTGACGGGGCATCCAAGAGTTTCCCACCCTTCATTCTTTCTGGCGCCTGCTGCCTTATGCTGATTTTCTGTTATCTGTTGATAATTGACTTGCAGTAAATCTTTGGTTACAATCTTTTACCTGCTGTTAGAATAAAAAAGAAACCGAGAATATTTTCTTCTGGGAATGGTAGAGAATCACAAAATCTCAGCCTTGGAAGGGACCTTGAAGGTCTTCCAGTCCCACCCTCTAGCTAGGGTAGGGTCCCCAGTACACCCAAGACACTGATGGTGGCCCTACATCTGTAGGAGAGATGTCTTCAACTTATGACCACAGTCGGGACTGGAATTTTAGTTATTCAGTGAAGCAGCGGTTAGGTGAGGAGTCACATGATCCCTTGGATCCACAACCATAATCCCACACTGCTGGTTGAAATCATGAAGTGATTTTGAGGGTTCTTGAGTGGGAGGAGGACCAGGCAATGGTGGTGGGGAAGGTCCTGGAGACCAGGCATAGGCCAACCATGAGTTGGGGGGTTCCTGAAGTGGGATGCAAAGCTGCAGCCACCCCTGGAAGCCTGAGCTATACTACCACAGCCATGAAAAGCAGCCCTGATTGACAACAATGGTGGGACTGCGTCTTAAGTGGAGGGCTGGGGCCCTCAGCCATTTCAGCCATCTGCCACTGACCCCAGGACTGGACTTCAGCCCACTGTCTCTGCTGCCATTGAGAAATGAGGCCTTAATCTCCAAAGTGGAGGCCTTTGCAGCCTTGCAACATTTTCCAAGCCGCATGTTCCATACTGTTGCTAAGCAACGTGTCCCAAAGCATCTCTAACCTTCTTCAGGGCCCCTTCAACTTCCACATTTCCTGTGCCAGGACTCACACGGCCTCCACTTTGGCAACCCACTTCAGGCAACCCCACATTCCTTAACTGGGACTTTGTCTGCTTGTGAAGTAGCTTAACAACCAAAAATGCAGGATTACAATTGTTGAGTAAAGCGGTCATGTGACATCTCACTTAATGGCCGCTTCTCTCAAAGACTGAGATTCCGGTCTGAATTGTGGTCATAATACGAGGAGTACCTATAGGGAATCCCCAAAATTAAGGCATCACATAAGCAAAGGAAGAGGGAAGAAAGTTCGGGTTAGTGTAAGCAACCCATTCCCGATTCCCTTTTTCCTCACTTTTTCCAATTTTTGCACCATTGAGCTCCCTCCCATCATGACTTCTTGATCCCAGCTTCCTCGTGACACATACATTTTATAAAATACTACAAGAAAGAAAAAAAATGGATCCAGGAAATTATAGACCAGTCAGACTGAGACCAATACCTGGGAAGATCCTGGAAAAGATAATCAAGCAAGGAATCTGTGAAAACATAGAAACCAACAAAGCTATTACTAGAAACCAACATGTGTTTGTCAAAAACAGATCATGCTAGACAAAACTTAATGCTCTCTTTGACAAAGTGACTAAAGTGGCTAAAATAGTGGAACAGTGAAGTGGACATACCCCCATGTTTCCCCGGAAATAAGACCCAGTCTTATAGGTTTTTTTTTGCCTCCAAAAGAGGCACCAGGTCTTATTTTCAGAGGATGTCTTATCTTAGAACAGCCGCAGCCATTTACTCACCATTAAAATTGCAGCTAAGAAATCTCTGGGTCAGTTGTTCCCCCTCTGAATCAACGCCAGGGATGACCCTCACTGCTGACCGGTTTGATTTCTCCATAACTGATTGGCAGCTGCTTTCCTGCTGTTGGAACAAGAAAGAAGACGAGAACAGTATTTCCTTTCGAGAAACATAGAAAATCACAAAACTGTTGGGGTCAGGATGCTGACATTTGTAAACTGCTCAGAGAGTGCCGTAAAACACTTCGTTTCTAAGTTTTCTATTATCTGTGGATAGTTGGTTTACAGGTAAATCTTTGGTCACAGCTGCTGTCCTGTTGGTGGAAGAGAAAAGAAGCAGAGAATATATTTCCTTTTGAGATGGATAGAGAATCACAAAATCTTCGCCTTGGAAGGACTTCCTGGGGCTGGCATTTCGAAAAATATTTACACCTGATATCAGATAACAAGACCAGGCTCACAATCTCTATAAAACTTGTCCTTTGTAAAACATCCATCAACAAGGGGCTTCTACATCACAACCTCTTCAAGGAAAACAAGGAAGATATTGTTTGTAGAGATTCTGCCCAATTTTTCAGGAAAAAGCAAACTAAAAATTAGTAATAATAATAATAATAAAGTTGGAAAGGTCCTTGGAGGTAATCTAGTCCAACCCCGTTCAGGCACGAAACCGTATACCGTTTCGGACAAGTGGCTGTCCAGTCTCTTCTTAAAAATTTCCAGTATTGGAGCATTCACTGCTTCTGGAGGCAGGTTATTTCACTAATTAATTGTTCTAACTGTCAGGAAGCTTCTCCTTAGTTCTAGGTTGCTTCTCTCCTTGCTTAGTTTCCATCTGTTGCTTCTTGTCCTGCGTTCAAGTGCCTTGGAGAATAGCTTGACTCCCTCTTCTTTGTGGCAGCCCCTGAGATACTGGAACACTGCTATCCTGTCCCCCCTCATCCTTCTCTTCATTAATCTAAACATATACAATTCCAGCAATTCCGTTCCTTATATTTTTAGCCTCCAGTCCCCTAATCATCTTTGTTGCTCTTCTCTGTACTCCTTCTGGAGCAGTGGTTCTCAACCTTCCTAATGCTGCGACCCTTTAATACAGTTCCTCATGTTGTGGTGACCCCCCAACCATAAAATTATTTTCGTTGCTACTTCATAACTGTTATGAATCATAATGTAAATATCTGATATTCAGGATGTATTTTCATTGTTTCAAATTGAACATAATTAAAGCATAATCACAAAAACAATATGTAATTATATATTGTGAAATATTTATTTCTAATTACAAATAAATGAACTTTTGTCTTGAAGCATGGTGTAGCATGGGTAACAGTCTTAATATAACAACAGTAAACTACATTGCTACATTTTGCGACAGTATGCATAAAAAGTCAACGTCAGTGCGAAGGTTGAGATTGCTTCTTTCTCACCAGATCTGAAATTCTCGGGGCAGTCTTTGCAAGAGCACAACGAAGATCCTCTTCCACAACAAGTCTACTTCTGTAGTTAGACTTGATAACCAACAAGCTGGAAAACCCTGTTTCACAAAGGTATGTTGTTGGAAATGGAAGAAGAAGGCGCAACACAGTCTCAGACAGAACAGGATATGACTGCAAACACTTGATCCAGAATTTTGTAACTGGCATTGTAGAGAAATCAGTTCTCGCTGCATCGCTGTTAATAAGTTCAATGAACTCCTCTTGTGCTGTCTCAGGAACATTTTCAACTTTGACTGTGAATGGGCTGCTGGCAAGTGCAAAGGGGATGTCAGGTAGATTTGGAAAGTACGATGAAATTTCATCTGCAAGCATGTGCAAGTGTTCCTTCACAGAAATGATCATCGTAATCCTTTCGTCTGGTTCAATGTCATGTTCCTCAAAGAAAGCAGATAAGGTAGGCAACATGTACATTTTATTTTCATCCAATTTTGTTTGCCACAGCTGAAGTTTCATTTGGAACGATCGGATCTTTTCAGACAAATCGAAGCACGTTGCATTTGGTCCTTGCAGTGATAAATTTAACTCATTCAAGATGGCAAAGATGTCAACCAAGTAAGCTATTTTCTGCAGTTCACTTTTATTGCTGAAAAGTGCTTGGAACTGCGGTCTTGCTTTCTGATTAAAAAACGTTTTGAGTTCATCACGAAGCTGAAAAACACGTTTTAAAACTTTTCCGCTCGACAACCATCTCTCTTCAGTGTGAAATAGCAGAGCATTGTTCGGCGCATCCAACTCGTTGCACAGTTGTGAAAACAGTGGACTGTTTAAACTGCTCGCCTTTACAAAATTGACAGAACTTATGACGCTTTTCATTACTTCTTGTAACTCTTGTGGCAGCGTCTTTGTTGCTAATATTTGCCGATGAATCATACAGTGAGTTCCAATGACTTTTGGTGACTCATTCAGTACCAAACGCTGAAATCCAGATCGACATCCAAGCATAGCTGGAGCACCATCTGTGCAAACACCACAAACCTTTTCCCAAGAGATCTTATGCTCTTTCAGAAATGAACCAACTGTGTCAAATACATCACGTGCAGTAGTTGTCATTTCAAGAGGTTTGCAAAAAAGAAACTCATCTTTAAAGTCGCCATCATTAATATACCTCACGTAAACGAGTAACTGTGAACAGTTTGCAATGTCTGTAGATTCATCAAGCTGGATACTAAATATTGGAAGTGGAGCAGATTTAATTTCTTGGATCATCTGATCAAGAATATCAGCAGACATGTCATCTATTCTTCTGCGGACAGTGTCATTAGATAAGGAAATTGCACTCAATTTCGTCACAAATTCATCTCCGATCATAGTTTGAATAAGGTCTTTGGCCGCTGGCAACAGTAAATCCTCAGCAATGGTGTGAGGTTCCATAGCTCTGGCGATTCTGAGTGCCACCACATATGAAGCTTCATACTCTAAAAAATCCTCACAATATTTTCTTTTCTTAACGTTCTTCCCTACACGATCCATTGTCATGGGATGGTTTGCTAATGAAAATAATATATAACAATAGCTTTAATAATACAAAAGATGATACATGGCATAGTTCAGTCAAGACAGTTCATTAAAGTTTCCTATGATTTACCATTCTGTGTTGTTGTTTTTTACATACCTGTTACTACCACAAGGAGGCAGTATTCATATCAACAACAGCTGAATATAAAAAGACCAATCAGCATCCAGATTAAGTTCCCATGGTACAGATATATTTTTTTTGCAGTAGTTGATGATTTTACATTTACCCAGTAATTATAATTCATGAAGTGTCGTTTTACTTCCAATACTGCTGCTTTCAACACAGTAGCTGCTTTTAACACAGTAGCTGCTTTCAACAGAGTAGCTGCTTTCAACACAACAGCTGCTCCCTACACAGTAGCTGCTCTCTACACGTGTAACTGGTCCGCATAAGTACATTATGGCGCCAACCCTGTCACATACACCTGTATTTGTACGGGGTGTATGTGATGGGTTGGCGCAATGATGTCATCACGCCAGGTACTCGTATGTGGGCATATCTGCATGTGGGCGGACCCTCCTGGAGACGGATAGAGGAGTGGTGTCTCAGTTCCTATCGGAAATATGTGTTTTTCTGATGGTCTTAGGTGACCCCTGTGAAAGGGTCATTCGACCCCCAAAGGGGTCGTGACCTACAGGTTGAGAACCGCTGATCTATAGGGTTTTAATTGGGCGGGATTTCTGAGACCTTTGGTGTCTGTTCCAGAGGATTTCTCACCCTCCAAACCTTGACTGGATCCACCTCCCACATGGACCTTCTTGTGAGTAAAAAGCAGTGATCTGCGAGGAAAGGATTTCCCACACTCTGAGCATTCATGGGGGTTTTTGTGGTTTTCCGGAGTGCTGATTGTGTCTGACGGGGGATCCAAGAGTTTCCCAGGCTCCATGCTTTCTGGCGACTGCTGCCTTGTGTTGATTTTCTATTATGTGTTGAATTGCAGATAAATTGCAGATAAATTGCAGTTACAATTGTTTATCTGCTGTTAGAATAAATAAGAAATTGAGAATAATATTTCCTTTTGAGAATGGTAGAAAATCACAAAATCTCAGCCTTGGAAGGGACCTTGAAGGTCCTTCAGTCCCACCCTCTGCCCAGGGTAGGGTCCCCAGTACACCCGAGACACTGATGGAGGCCCTACATCTGTAGGAGAGATGTCCTCCACTTATGACCACAGTCGGGACTGGAATTTCAGTTGTTCAGTGAAGCAGCGGTTAGAAGTCACATGGTCCCTTGGATCCACAACCATAATCCCACACTGCTGGTTGAAATCATGAAGTGATCTTGAGGGTTCTTGAGTGGGGGGAGGACCAGGCAATGGTGGTGGGGGAGGTCCTGGAGACCAGGCATAGGCCACCCATGAGTTGGGGGGTTCCTGAAGTGGGATGCAAAGCTGCAGCCAACCCTGGAAGCCTGAGCTATATACCACCACAGCCATGAAAAGCAGCCCTGATTGACAACAATGCTGGGAACTGTGTCTTAAGCGGAGGACTGGGGCCCTCAGCCATTTCAGCCATATGCCACTGACCCCAGGACTGGACTTCAGCCCACTGAAGAGAAATGAGGCCGTAATCCCCAGACCAGAGGCCTTTGCAGCCTTGCGCCATTTTCCAAGTCGCATGTCCCATACTGTTGCTAAGCAACATGTCCCAAAGCATCTCTATTCTTCTTCAAGGCCCCTTCAACTTCCACATTTCCTGTGCCAGGACTCACAGGGCCTCCCCTGCCCACTTCAGGCAACCCCACATTCCTTAACTGGGACTTTGTCTGCTTGTAAAGTAGCTTAACAACCACAAGTGCAGAACTGCAATCGTTGAGCAAAGCGGTCATGTGACCTCACTTAATGACCGTTTCTCTCAAAGACTGAGATTCCAATCTGAATTGTGGTCATAATATGAGGAGTACCTATAGGGAATCCCCAAAATTAAGGCATCGCATAAGCAAGGGAGGAGGGAAGAGAGTAAGTAACCCATTCTGGATTCCCTTTTTCTTGCTTTTTCTGATTTTGGCACCATTGAGCTCCATCCCATCATGACGTCTTGATCCCAGCTTCCTCGTGACACATACATTTTATAAAATACTACAAGAAGGGGAAAAAAATGGATCTGGGAAATTATAGAGCAGTCAGACTGACATCAATACCTGGGAAGATCTTGGAAAAGATAATCAAGCAAGGAAACCAAAAAAGCTGGTTTGTGCAGGAAGCTGCTTCTCCAAGTGGGCCAGGATTTCCAAATTCTGTAGAACAGAGTCTGGGCCAAAAGTCTGTGGCTCCCGATCCAAGAACGCCCCTTTTCTTCTGTGGAGCTCAAGGCCACATCCTCACTGGTCTCCTGCAAAGAGAAATGAGAAAGGCGCAGATGCTGAGCATAATCTATAAATGACCTGGAGGCAGGAGGAGAATATGGAATTACTTGAGGATACAAAATAATGGAGAGAGAATCGTGATTTGAAGAAGATCTTGACGAGCCAAAATGGAAGAAACCAGCAAGATGAAGTCCAATAGGGACCAATGCATGGATGTGAGTAAGAAAACTCAGTGGGAAATGAGAGAGATCAGATGGGGCAGAGCATGTGTGAAAAGGGCTGCTTTCTTATGCTTTTTGCAGGCTGCAAGGCCACAAAGATTCCAGGTCTCTGGAGCTGCCTCGGACAGGCATCTTGAAAAATATTTAAAATTATGTAAGGCAGCCTTCTAGCCATCCGCTTGTTCTATTACCTGCTTTACAAGACCAGCCTCAAAACTTCCTTAGAACTTTGTATGCTTTGTAAACCATCCACCAAGAAGAAGCTGCATCATCCCAGCCTCCTCGGGGCCAAAAAAGGAAAATATTGCTTTTTAGAGATTCCACACAGCTTTTTAAAGCAGAAGGTAAACATTTGCATAAAACCAAATAATTTCCCTGCTGGCCTTTTAAGCTGAGCACAAAGAAGAGGATCTCACCTGGGTTAAGAAAACAGGAGCTCAATTCAGTCAATTTCAGCTTGTTTTCTTTCCCCCAATCCTTCCCCTCCCCCTTGCAATCAGGTCAATTGCCTTAACACCACATTACAAATCTCCATAAACGTTTTAAAGCTCCGCTTACTCCATTTTTGCAACTGCGCGTGCGAGGATATGCATGCTCGGAAACCTCGTGCTCTGACGGACCACAGAGAAACCTTCTGAAAGCAAAATCCCCAGAGCTCCTTCCCGGATTCACAGGGGGAGGCTCGGCCGGGCGAGGACGGGGCAGATCCAGCCCGGGGGGGGGGAGGGATCCCCTTTTGCCCCCCTGGAGGGAAGGGAGGGATCCGCTCCCTGCAGGCGACGCCAGAGCCGAATCTCCCCAAGGAAAACCCGGCAAGCCGAAGAGGCGGATCCGCAGCTACCTTTCTCCTGGCGGGGGGGGGGAAGCTCTCCTGGCGGGAGGGGCGCCCCAAAGGCCGGAGGGGGAGCAGGCAGACCTCCCTGAAGTAAGATCCAGAAGCCTCTCCCGAGGGATCCAGCGCCGATCCAGCCAGAGAGAAGTGAGACACGCGGAGAGAAGCGGAAATCCACCGAGTAGGAGGAGGCGGAGCTTGTGCTCTCCTCCTGGGCTCCGCCCACGCGTTACAGACACGCCCCTTTACAGCCTCAGCTCCTCCCCTCCCCTCCCTTCGCAGCCGGGACTCTCTGTTCCTCCGCTGGGCACCCGCGTCCGCCGTTCCTCTGCCCATGCGAAGAGTGCCCCGCTGTGCTCCCGCCTGCTCCGGCATCTGGGTGGAGACTGAAGCTCCACCGTGGCCGCCAAGGACTCGCGGAGCGAATTGCGAGGATTGCGGCGTTTCCCGCAGGCTGGAGAAGAGGGCGGGGGGGAGGCGGACCCCGAGGAAGAGGAGGGGAAGGCAGGGGCCGATCCAGAGGGTGCGGGGTCCCCTCCCACGGCCGAGGTTGGGGGAGCGCCTGGGGGAGGAACGGGAAGAAGCCCCGAGCGGATCCCTTCTGGATCCCGAAGATCTCCAAGTCCAGCTGCACAGGTGGCCAGGAGAGAACAGACGGGGGGGGGGGCAAAGGAGAGTCCACCCATGGCCCCCCCACCGCCCCCTCTGCCTCCCCCTCCCTTCTGCCCAGAATCAGAGAGAGGCGCTGGGGATGCTGGGTCCCTGCTTCCCTCCATCCCCTGCTGGGCTTCGGGATGCCCCGTTTTCACACAGTTATAAACTGTTTGTAGGGCCCTGAGGGGACCCCTTCTTCCTCCCTAGCCCCCCCCCCCCCACAATGTCCCCAATTGTAGTCTGAGCCTGGTGCTGATGAAGAACACCAGACACGAATTGCAGGTTTTGTTGTCTTTTATTGAAGCGCTCCAAGAAAAAAGGGTCCTGGGTAGAAAATGCCACGGAACCCCAAACAATAGAATTAAGAAAGCTTTATGCATTTTCACTAAAGTAGAAGGCGGGATAAGGAGGGCTATATAATATCTAATAAACATTTCAATAATAATCTAACAATTATTCTGTTGATCTCTAGCAGTCCCTATTCCTAAGCCTTGGCTAATGAAAGCTTCAGGAGTTATCTAATATTCTAATACACATCCTATTTGCTCCAGGCCGTCCCCGTTCCTAACTTTTAGCTGAGGGTTGCAAAATGCTTAACTCTTCATTGCTTTTATCAGCTCTCTAACCAGCCGGAATTATTACAAGCTTAATACCTGCATATTTCCTGTGAATAAGCTTTCTTTGTTCTTAGCAGACAAACCCCCCAATTACAGGCTTCCTTGTCTCTTTTGAAGTGTATGCCTAACTTTGCTTTCTTTTGGCATCCAGCCCATCACCCACATCCCTTGACACTTAATGTGGATTTGGGCCTCTTATTTGAACTTTTGAATATATATTAAACATATCTGAACTCTTCAAAAGCTTCAGCCTTTATAAAATTTAGATGCTTTTAGATGCCTTCAGAACAGGTCACTTGGCCTTCAGAACAGGTCACTTGGCTGCAGAGTTGTTGGATCACAACTCCCATCAAGTCCAGCCGGCGAGACTTTATGGGAGTAGAAACCCGGCCTAACTCACCTCTGGAGGATTCCATTTTAGTGAATGCTAGCAAGCCTCCTTGTGGCAAGACAATCCCTGGACCCACAACCCAAGAATCACAACGTTAAGTTCCTGAATATAGAATGTAATTTTATTTACTCTGCAGTCCAAATATTTCTGTTTTTGAGATACGAAAATAATTAGAAGCATTTAGAGCAGCACCTTTACATGACTGCCATTTGCCAACTTCTGCGCTGCCTTCCCCAGAAAGTCAAAGGGGAAGCTGGCATGGAAGACTGCAAGTCACTGGGTAGGTGTCTTCCACTCAGATCCCCTCCCCTGACCCCTCTGCACTTGTGCTGGGCCAGCCACTTCTGGAGTCCCTATTGCCCACATCCTGACCCACATGACCCTTGCTCCCCCATGTCCTCTCCCTGTCCTGTCTCTCCTCTCCTGCTGCCATGCCACACCTCTTGAGCACTTTGCCCTCTCGCACACTCACCCCTGCCACGCCTGTTGCACACCCTTCCTGACCCTCTCCCATCATCTGGGACACTCTTTGTGCCCTCTCACACAGGTCAGGAGATGCTTTGCTGCTGTGGACCTGGGACTCACCACTTCCTGCTAGTTTCCCCACTGACTCTGTGGGAAGCCTGCAGGAAGTCGCCCCGTCAAATGACTGTGGGATTCAATTGAGGACAGCAACCAGGACTATAGGGATTGTCATCACTGTGCAGTGCAGTCGGGTTTATGATGGCATCGTTTAACAATGGAAACGCCAGTCCCAAATGGGGCCCTAAGTGGAACACAGGCTGTGGCTTCTTTTCCTGCTAGCAAGTGTGAAGATCGAGCCAAAGGAAGAATAATGAAATAAGTAATGAAGCATGTCCCATTTATCAAACACTGGCAAGAATTTTAAAATAACATTTTTAAATATTCTTAGAGTTCCTGAACATCTGAGTAGTTTCCATCTACTTTGACTTTCGTTGCTAGAAATACAGGAGAGTGGCAAGAACTTTGCTTTCAATGTTTTTTATTTTCAGCTAGACAATTTGTCACAAATGAAGGCGAATATACATTTTATATGTGCCCATACATAGTGACAGCTAATAACCTAAAAGCCAGCCACCAACACACCCCAATCCACACCCAAAAAATGATGTAACCTCTTTATGGGTGGTTGGCAACCGGATGGCGACGTTTTAACGAAGTCCCATTCGTCCCATTCATTGAAACGTCGCCAAGACACTTCCAATTTTACGCGGGAGAAAACCCGAACAACCAAAGACCTATATGTATATGTATGTATGTATGTATGTATGTATGTATGTGTATATATGTATATGTATGTATATGTGTGTGTGTGTGTGTGTGTGTGTGTGTGTGTGTGTATATATATATATATATATATATATATATATATATATATATATATATATATATATATATATATATATATATATATATATATATATATATATATACACGACCCGTCGCGACCCCATGGACAATGTTCCTCCAGGTCTTCCTGTCCTCTACCATCTTCTATATATATATATATATGTATATATATGTATATGTGTGTGTATATATATATATATATATATATATATATATATATATATATATATATATATATATATGTATATGTTTAAGAAGATTAAAAACATGAATCCTGGGAATATTCATGGCAAGAAATAAAATGATCACCAGGATAGCACAAATATAAAATTTATTAAAAAAGCGCCTAGCTTTCGCCGTCACCTGCCGACATCCTCAGGGACGAGCGAAAACACAATTCTACCCCCCCCCGGGCTGACTAAATACTGTATAGCACGCGCTAAGCAGCCAGACGCAATGGCAGCTAGAGAACCACCCCCTCCTCCCGCAACTGAACAATCTACCCTCCAGCCCCAGACTACCGATGGTTTGCATCCACTTCGGAAGGACTTGCAAGATCATCCAGATGACGTTTGCATAGAGAGTGAAAGTGTTGAAACCAAAGGAAAAACTTGCCGTAGGAAGAATAATGGGACGAAGGAGGGTTATAAAACAAACATGAAATGTGTATTACTATCCGAACCCGGGGAGGAAAGATTAAAACGTAGGGACCACCATAATAAGAGAGACATTCACCCACCCACCTTAAGACCAAGGGAAAGAAGGATGGACGATGACAAAGACGCAATTGAAATCAATAGGAAAGAACAGACCATTTGTGCGCAGTCATACCAATTGGGCCCGATGACGAGGCTGAGGAGTCGTGCGCAGACTTTGACACACCTTTAAAAGCGACTCTCACTCCCTGGCGCACTAGCCCTGAGGATGCCGGCAGGTGACGGCGAAAGCTAGGCGCTTTTTAAATAAATTTTATATTTGTGCTATCCTGGTGATCATTTTATTTCTTGCCATATATATATATATATATATATATATATATATAAAGACATTTAGAAGAATGGCTTTATACTTAGGATTACAGAGACTTGCTTAATGACCAGAAATATGTCAGAAAATCAGCTCCAATATATATGGGTGCCTCGACTAACAACCGTAACAACTTATGACCAGAAATCTGTTCCCAATTGCGACTGTAAGTCGAGACTAGCTGCAGTCTGCAAAACATTATCTACTCTGCCCATCACTTATAGCTCTTTTCTCTTGTGTAATCTGTTAAGGTACTAGTGCTGCTGTTTTGTGTGCCAAACTTTCTAACACTCCCAACATTTATATAGTTTTCCTTGATTATGGTATTTAAGGCTACTTGAGTAGGAAAAACATTTTCCCCACACCAAACAACAGTAGGATTTCCCTTCTGTCACTGTGTGATGTTCCTGGTTAACGTTAAGATGTGGCTTTTGAAAAAAAAAAGTTTTCAACGTTCACAACAGAAGAGGTTTATCTCTGCTATGGACATTTGGATGCATTTTTAACTCTGATTTACAATAAAAAGGTTTCTCACACTCTACACACTTATAAGGCCACTATCCTGTGTGAATTCTGGTGTGCATGCGAAGTGACGAAGGATGGGCAAAACATTTCCCACACTGCAGACATTTGTATGGTTTCTCTCCAGTGTGGATTCTCTGATGCATCACAAGAACATCTTTCCGAGAAAAACATTTATTGCACTCCGAGCACTTATGGGGCTTTTCTCCTATATGGATTCGGCTGTGGATTCTGAGGGAAGACACATCAGCAAATGTTCTCCCACACTCTAAACATTTATAGTTTTTTTCCCCTGTGTGAATTTTCACATGACGTTTAAGGGCGGAGGAGGTACGATAGAATCGTCCACATTCGTTACATTGATGTGGCTTCTCCCCTGTGTGGGTTTTATGATGGATCCAAAGATCTCCCTTTTGAGTAAAACACTTTCCACATTCTACGCATCTGTACGGCTTCTCTCCTGTGTGGAGCCTCTGATGCATTCCAAGGTGTTGTTTTTGTGAAAAACATTTCCCACATTCCTCACATTTGTATGGTTTTTCCCCTGTGTGGATTCTCTGATGAATCTGAAGCTCTCCTCGGAAACTAAAACTTTTCCCACACTCCCCACATTGATAGCGTAACTCTCCTTTGTGCCTCTCCTCGTGTCTCCGAAGTTCAGAAGAATACATAAATCGTTTCTCACATTCTGGGCATTCATAGGGTCTGTCTCTGGTGTGAAGTCGCTGATGTCGCACCAGGTTTGATTTGTCGGAAAAACATTTCCCACATTCGAGGCACTTTTCGTTTTTCTCCCCTCTGTGTGTTTTCTCATGACTCCGAAGACCTGAGCTCTGGGTGAAACATTTCCCACACTCAAAGCATTTGTAAGGTTTTATTCCTGCATGAATCTTCTCATGGACCCAAAGATTTGCCTTCTGAGAAAAGCTCTTTCCACATTCCCAACATTTGTAAGGCTTCTCCCCTGTGTGAATCCTCTCGTGGTTTCTGAGGGTGGTTTTGTGACAAAAAAATTTCCCACATTCCAGACACTGATAGGGTTTCTCTCCCGTGTGGATTTTCTGGTGGGAAAGAAGTTCTGACTTTTGACCAAAGCATAAGTCACATTTTATACATCTATAGGGTTTTAGTCTGGCGGGATTTCTGAGACCTTTGGTGTCTGTTCCAGAGGATTTCTCACCCTCCAAACCTTGACTGGATCCACTTCCCATGTGGAGCTTCTTGTGAGTAAAAAGCACTGATCTGCGTGGAAAGGATTTCCCACACTCTGAGCATTCATGGGGGGTTTTGTGGTTTTCCAGGGTGCTGATTGTGTCTGACGGGGGATCCAAGAGTTTCCCAGGCTCCATCCTTTCTGGTGACTGCTGCCTTGTGTTGATTTTCTATTATGTGTTGAATTGCAGGTAAATCTTTGGTTACAATCTTTTATCTGCTGTTAGAATAAAAAAGAAATCAAGAATAATATTTCCCTTTGAGAATGGTACAGAATCATAAAATCTCAGCCTTGGAAGGGACCTTGAAGGTCCCCCAGTCCCATCCTCTGCCCAGGGTAGGGTCCCCAGTAACCCAAGATAGTGATGGGGGCTCTACCTCTATAGGAGAGATGTCCTCAACTTATGATCACAGTCAGGACTGGAATTTCAGTTGTTCAGTGAAGCAGCGGTTAGGTGAGGAGTCACATGATCCCTTGGATCCATAACCATAATCCCACACTGCTGGTTGCAATCATGAAGTGATCTTGAGGGTTCTTGAGTGGGGGGAGGACCAGGCAATGGTGGTGGGGGAGGTCCTGGAGACCAGGCATAGGCCACCCATGAGTTGGGGGGGGGGAGGTTCCTGAAGTGAGATACAAAGCTGCAGCCACCCCTGGAAGCCTGAGCTATTACCACCACAGTCATGAAAAGCAGCCCTGATTGACAACAATGCTCAGACTGCGTCTTAAGTGGAGGCCTGGGGCCCTCAGCCTTTTCAGCCATCTGCCACTGACCCCAGGACTGGACTTCAGCCCACTGAAGAGAAGTGAGGCCTTAATCCCCAGACCAGAGGCCTTTGAAGCCTTGCACCATTCTCCAGGTCGCCTGTTCCATGCTGTTGCTAAGCAACATGTCCCAAAGCATCTCTATTCTTTAGGGCACCCTCAACTTCCACATTTCTTGTGCCAGGACTCACAGGGCCTCCCCTGCCCACTTCAGGCAATCCCACATTCCTTAACTGGGACTTTGTCTGCTTGTGAAGTAGCTTAACCATCACGAGGGCAGGATTGCAGTTGTTCAGTAAAGTGGTCATGTGACATCTCACTTAATGGCCGCTTCTCTCAAAGACTGAGATTCTGGTACGAGGAGTACCTATAAGGAATCCCCAAAATTAAGGCATCGCATAAGCAGGAGGGGAGGGAAGATAGTACGGATTAGGGTAAGCAACCCATTCCCGATTCCCTTTTTCTCGCTTTTTCCGATTTTTGCACCCCTGAGCTCCATCCCATCATAACCTCTTGATCCCAGCTTCCTCGTGACACATACATTTTATAAAATACTACAAGAAGAAGAAATAGACCCAGGAAATTATAGACCAATTAGACTGACATCAATACCTGGAAGAGGGGATAAAGAGAGGAGTTAAAATGGATAGGGTTTCTTATATACAATTACTTAAATGGGATGGTCAGAGCTGGCAGTTAAAATCTTTGGAAGACTTAGCACATGAAAATATTACCTATTCATGGTTTCAATACAGACAAATAGTAGACAGATGGAAGATGGATTGTAATGTGGGCTGGCTTAGAGAAGATGAAAATCTTTTTAAACAAGTAAAGGATCAAAAACAAACTCACATTAAGAGGGTTTATGGGGTTCTAGTGGAATTGGATTCAGAATCTGAATTAATTAAAGACTGTATGATTAAATGGGCACAAAATTTTGGTGAACCAGTTCTACTAGATACCTGGGAAACCATCTGGGTGAGGAATGTTACATTTACACAAGCCCAGAACTTAAGGGGGAATTTTTATAAGATGTTTTATAGATGGCACCTTGATCCACAAAAAATGTTTCTTCTGTACCCTGACTTACAGCCTAAGTGTTGGAGATGTGGCTGTTTGGACGCCACTTATTATCATATCTGGTGGTCGTGTAAAAATATAAAAGCTTTTTGGATTAAGATATGGTGGAATATTCAAAGAATTTTTAGAAGGAGGGTAAAATTTACTCCGCAATTATTTTTGTTAGGTATTGTTACTGATTGTGATGCTAAGGAGGTTATATTAATGTTAAATTTGATTACAGCCGCAAGGCTGTTAGTAGGGCAATATTGGAAGAAGGAATCTTTGCCTACCTTGCAAGAGTGGTTTTTTAACGTTTCCTATCTGGCGGAAATGGCAAAGATTTCGGCTTTTTTAAAGGGGCAATCGCAAGAGAAATTTCTTGCTGTATGGGAAAAATGGATAAATTTTATACAACATAAATTGGATATAAAAAAATATTATTTAGCCTTTTTGTAACTTGTATATAATTTTTGATATTTTATAGATTGTTTTCTCTTTTTTTTTCTTTTTCCTATTTCTTTTTCTCTTTCTTTTTTCTTTTTTTCTCTTTTTAAGTATTTTTTTTTTCTTTAACGTTTATGTCATATATATTTTATTATTAATTATTTTATAAGTTGTAAAAATTTGTTTAGGTTTCTTAAAATTTTAATTAAGCCTATATTCAGCTCTGGGAAGCTTGGGGGGGGGATGGAGGGGGTGGTTTGGGAAGGGTTGGGTGAGGGTTCTTTTGTTTTGTTTTTCTTGTTTGTTGTTGTTTTTTTGTTGTTATTTGTAAAACTTTTAAAAATTTTTAATAAAAAAAAAATACCTGGAAAGATCCTGGAAAAGGCAATCAAGCAAGGAATCTGTGAAAAGTTAGAAACCAACAAAGCTATTGCTAGAAACCAACATGGGTTTGTCAGAAACAGATCATGCTAGACCAGTGGTTCTCAACCTTTTTAATGCCGCGACCCCCAACCGGTCGTAAGTCGAGGACTACTCAACCGGTCGTAAGTCGAGGACTACTCAACTGGTGCAGCACCGTTTGCAGAATGGGACTTTTGGCGGGCTCAGCAGGGCAGAGACAGCCTGGACAATTCCTATTGGCTTTTGAAAGAGTCTATTCAAAAGAGTCTATTCTATTGGCTTTCAAAAGCCAATAGAATAAAAGGGAGTAGCACAGCTAAGGAAAAGGGAAAAAAAATGGCGGACTGCGTTGTTTGGCGACCCCCGTGAAATGGTCGTTTGACCCCAAATGGGGTCGCGGCCCACAGGTTGAGAACCACTGTGCTAGACAAAACTCTTTGACAAAGTTGACTAAAGTGACTAAAATAGTGGAATAGCGAAGTGGACATACCCCCATGTTTCCCCGGAAATAAGACTCGCTCTAGTAGTTCTTTTGCCTCCAAAAGAGGCACCAGGTCTTATTTTCAGAGGATGTCTTACCTTAGAACAGCCGCAGCCATTTACTCACCATTAAAATTGCACACACCCTGACACTGGTCGCTCTGCGGCTTGAATTCTTCAGCGTCTGCTTGCCACCGCTTGCGGGCGGACACCATGTGGCACATGGCCACCAGCGGCAGCACCAGCGCACCACGCAGCCTCCTGCCATGAGCAGTGGCAGAGGCTGAAGCTGTCAAGCAGGGGCGCGAGGCATTGGGGTGTGGGAAGGTGGCTGCGGCGGTCCTACCTATAAGGTAAGCGAATGTGGGGCGTGCGGAGTAGCCCACCTCTCCCACCCTAGCTTGATTTTTAGGCGTGTGCATTGCCTCCAAGCTAGGGCTTATTTTCGGGGTAGGGCCTATTTTCGGAAAACTCGGTACTATACGTGGACTTCAGTAAGGTGTGTGACAAAGCAGACCACACTACACTTCTTGGCAAGACAGAAAAATGTGGGATAAACAGCATCACCCCCAGATGGACTCATAAATTGCTGAGGAAATGCACTCAACTCCTTAAGGCAGTGTTTCCCAAACTTGACAATTTTAAGGCATGAGGACTTCAACTCCCAGAATTCCACAGCCAGCAACACTGGCTGTGGAATTCTGGGAGTTGAAGTCCACATGCCTTAAAATTGTCAAGTTTGGGAAACACTGCCTTAATGGAACTAAGTTATGCCCTCACCCAGCACCTTGGGAGCGAAACCCAATTTCATTGCATTGCTGTTTTGTTCAAATAAAGATTTAAAAAATATATGCTTATTCTCCAAAACAAGATTTAACCAAGATTTGTTTACTCACCATCAAAATTGCAGCTAAGAAATCTCTGGGTCAGTTGTTCCCCCTCTGAATCAACGCCAGGGATGACCCTCACTGCTGACCGGTTTGATTTCTCCATAACCGATGGGCAGCTGCTTTCCTGCTGTTGGGACAAGAAAGAAGACGAGAACAGTGTTTCCTTTCGAGAAACATGGAAAATCACAAAATTGTTGGAGTCAAGATGCTGACATTTGTAAACTGCTCAGAGAGTGCTGTAAAACAGGGCTTTTCAACCTTTTCACATTCACTTTTAGGATATGGCAACATCCGAGTACCACCAGTCGCCTAGCAAGGGGTCAAAACATGATGACCAAAAAAAAAGGGGGGGGAAGTGATAAAGTACAGGTAGTCCTCGACTTACAACAGTTCACTTAATGACTGTTCAAAGTTACAATGGCACTGAAAAAAGTGCCCCCCAAGCCACAGCCGAGCAAGACACCTGCCTGCCCACCCAGAGGCGCTCTTCCTCCTGTGCGAGGTTTTCATTGTTGTGAACTTTTCTGTTGAGGATTGGCAATGGGGGTGGTGTGTTGGGGGGTGTTTGGTTTTTATTCCCCCCGTCTGCTGGGTGGTTGCAGCAGGTTTTGGTCACTTCACATGACCCTGGGATACTGTGACATAAATAGAATCAGTTGCCAAGCATCTGAATGTAAATCACAAGACCCTGGAGATGCTGCAACATTCCAGCTGATCGGCGCTTCTTCTGGGCACATCAGGATCAGTGCTGCTTTCCAGCTGATTGGTGTTTCTTCAGGGCTCAGCAGAAGCACCAGGATCAGCGCCGAGCTCCAGCTGGAGCATGGCGCTGATCCTGGTGCTTCCACGAGCCCTGACGTCCCGAAGAAGCGCTGATCCTGGCGCTTCCCCTGAGCCCTGACAGCCCTGCAGCTCCAGCCATCTCTCGCTCAGGCTTGTGCGCTGCTGCCACCGGTTCAGCTCATTCCCCTCCCCCATTACTTTTCTAGGATGGTCGCGTACCACCTGCCAGGTGCCAATGTACCACAGGTGGTACCCGTACCACTGGTTGAAAAACCCTGCTGTGAAACACTTCGTTTTAAGTTTTCTATTATCTGTTGATAGTTGATTTGCAGGTAAATCTTTGGTCACAGCTACTTTCCTGTTGGTGGAAGAGAAAAGAAGCAGAGAATATATTTCCTTTTGAGAGTGATAGAGAATCACAAAATCTTTGCCTTGAAAGGGCTTCTGTGGTCGGCATTTCGAAAAATATTTACACCTTGTTCTGATATCAGATAACAAGACCAGGCTCACAATCTCTATAAAACTTGTCCTTTGTAAAACATCCATCAACAAGGTGCTTCTACATCACAACCTCTTCAGAGAAAACAAGGAAGATATTGTTTGTGGAGATTCTGCCCAACTTTTCAGGAAAAAGCAAACTAAACATTAGTAATAATTATAAAAAAAAATTGGAAGGGACCTTGGAGGTAATCTAGTCCAACCCCCTGCCCAGACAGGAAACCCTGTAACATTTCAAACAAATAGCTGTCCAGTCTCTTCTTAAAAACTTCCTGTGTTGGAGCATTCACAGCTTCTGGAGGCAGGTTGTTCCACTGGTTAATTGTTCTAACTGTCAGGAAGTTTCTCCCTAGTTCTAGGTTGCTTCTCTCTTTGGTTGGTTTCCATCCTTTGCTTCTTGTCCTGCCTTCAGGTGCTTTGGAGAACAGTTTGACTCCCTCTTCTTTGTGGCAGCCCCTGAGATATTGGAACACAGCTATCATGTCCCCCCTCGTCCTTCTCTTCATTAAACTAGACATACCCAATTCCAGCAACCGTTCCTTGTATGTTTTAGCCTCCAGGCCCCTAATCATCTTTGTTGCTCTCCTCTGTACTCTTTCTAGAGTCTCAACATATTTTTTACATCGTGGTGACCAAAACTGGGTGCAGTATTTACAATTACCAAGGCATTGAAGAGTGGCACTAACATGTCACGTGATCTTGATTCTATCCCTCTGTTAATGCAGCCTAGCACTGTGTTGGCCTTTTTGGCAGCTGCAGCACACTGCTGGCTCATATTTAAGTGATTGTCCACTAGGACTCCGAGATCCCTCTCACAGTTACTACTAATTGAGCAAGGTACTGCTATGCAGGTTCTGAGGTTTTGCTTGATAAAAAATACAAGAAACCAGAGGTTGCCTTCAAGCTTTACATTTTTATTCTAGCTGAACAAAGACGGGCTTCTCTAAAAAGCGAAAAAGCCCCAAATATCAGAAAAGCCTTATTTTTCTACTTTCTTTGATTACATAAGTAATTCACCCAGCAAAGCTGACACACAAGATGAAGACTTCGCCCATTAAGGCTGGCACACTATAGATAAGAAGGAAGAAAGCAGAAGTAGCTAGAAATGATCCCTTTTGAATGTTCCCCCCCCCCCAGGCACCATATGTTCCCTTTTGGGTAGTTTAGGTGTTTTCCTAAGCCACCATATGTTCACTTTTGGGTGGCTTGGGTGTTCCCCAAGACACAATATGTTCCAGGATGGGTTAGGATGTTGGGTGTTTCCTTTGTTGTCCTTTTATGACCTTGCATTCATGGTTCTGCAAGTGGCCAGAGATAGCAAGGCCATCTGCACATATTCACAATTGATACTGTCCCCTAAGACCGGGTCAACAGTATCACCTATACCAGTAGTTCTCAACCTGTGGGTCGGGACCCCATTTGGGGTCGAACGACCATTTCACGGGGCTCGCCAAACAACGCAGTCCGCCATTTTCCCCCCTTAGCTGTGCTCCTCCCTTTTATTCTATTGGCTTTTGAAAGCCAATAGAAGAGACTCTCTTGAATAGAGTCTAATTCTATTGGCTTTCAAAAGCCAATAGGAATTGTCCAGGCTGTCTCTGCCCTGCTGAGCCTGCCAAAAGTCCCATTGTGCAAACGGTGCTGCACCAGTTGAGTAGTCCTCGACTTACGACCGGTTGAGTAGTCCTCGACTTACGACCGGTTGGGGGGTCGCGGCATTAAAAAGGTTGAGAACCACTGACCTATACTGTACCTGTGCATTTGTTTTTTTCTTGCCTAAATGTAAAACTTTATAGTATGTATATAAACAAAGATTATTCATTCCTCTTTTTTTGGATTAAGCAGAAAGAAAATGGATCTGACATGATAGCTTTGTTTCCATATTTAAGGGTCTGCCACAAGGGAGCAGAGGTTCAACCTATTCTCCAAAGCACCTAAAGGCAGGACCGGAAGCCACGGATGGAAATTAGGAGACATTTCCTGAAAGCCAGAACAATTAAGCAGAGGAACAGGCTGCCACCAGAAGTTCAGGGTGCTGCATCAGTGGAGGCTTCAAAAGAGACTGGAGAATGCTTCTCTGTAATGTTAGGGGTTCTCCCGCCTGAGCAGGGAGGTGGGCTAGAAGGCCTCAAAGTTACTTTCCAGCTCCATTATTTTGTTATTCCGGTATCCTTTTTGGGGTTGGGAGAACATGAGCTCAGTTCAGTCATAAAGAACCTGTGACACTCCAGGCCAGTTTGGAGACTCGCCAGGCCTTCAGAGGCCCCTGGAAGCCCCAATGTGGAGCCTCTGATAAGCCCCCAAGGCGCTTCCTGCCCTTTCTGGAGGCGGCAAGGCCAAAACGTTTCCTGGCCTCCAGTGAAGCAGAGCTGTCTGGGTTTATAAGCATTGCTAAAAACATTGACAATTATGTAAGCCTTTAACAATTAATTTAAACAATTCAATGTATTATTCCTTATAATATTTCATAATCAATAATGTACAAGGTAAGTATTTATTTAACAATGAATGGAAATTATTGTTCTTTGTTATAATTTTCAAAGTGGGTGGGATGAGGGGGGGGGAGTGTCCAGCAGAGTCAAAGAGGGAATTCTGAATTTTTGACAATCAATCAGTGGCTCAATTCAATTTCTTTCCTAACACACACACACACACCTGATTCCCTCATTGAAATGAAGTCAGGCTGTAAGAAGATCACATTACAATCTCTACAAATGTTTTAAAACTATACTTCGCTCCCTTTTGCAAACTGCACTCGAGGGAAACGGATGTTCAGAGGCTTCCTGTTCAGACGGACCACAGAGAGACCTTCAGAAAGCAACTTCCTCAAAAGCTCCTTCCCGGATCCACCCGGAGCCCCGCGGGGAGCCCTGTCCGGGAGAGGAGGGGGCAGATCCAGCCCGGGGAGGGACCCCCCCTTTGCCCCCCCGGAGGGAAGGAAGGGATCCACTCCCTGCAGGCGACGCCAGAGCCGAATCTCCCCAAGGAAAACCGGCAAGCCGAAGAGGCGGATCCGCAGCTACCTTTCTCCTGGCGGGGGGGGGGAAAGCTCTCCTGGCGGGAGGGGCGCCCCAAAGGCCGGAGGGGGAGCAGCCCGACCTGCCCCGAGCGGGATCCTGAAGCCTCTCCCGAGAGATCCGACGCCGATCCTGCCAGGTCGAAGTGAGACACGCGGAGAGAAGCGGAGATCCAGCGAGTGGGAGGAGAGAGGCGGGGCTTCTACTCTCCTCCTGGGCTCCGCCCCCGCCTTACAGCCCCGCCCCTTAGCATCTTCAGAAACTCCCCCCTCCCTTCCCCTCTCCGCCTTCCCAGTCGAGACTCCGTGTTTCTCCGCTGGGCATCCCCCTCCCGGGTTCCTCTGCCCATGCGAAGAGTGCCCTGCTGTGCCCTGGCGGGGCTGGGTGGAAACTGAAGCTCCGCGATGGCTTTTTTGGGGGGGCGGGATCAGGAGCGACAGGAACCCCGACCCCCCGGCTGGATGTTTGCGGAGCCCGACTGAGGACGGAGGAGGGGCTGGTCCGGGGTCCCTTCCCCGGGGAAGCCTCCCTGGCCTGGGGGGGGGGTGGAGAAGCCGAGTCCCCAAACGCCTTTACCCGCCACCCTCCGTCCCCCCCTCTGCCTTCCCCAGCCTATGGATCCCTCCAGGTACTTTTTTTGGGGGGGGGGTCTCTACCGGCATCGCCTCCTCCACACCCGCGGCCGGATCTTCCCTCAAGTGCAGTTTTGCTGCCTTTTCCCTTGCTTCCTCCTAAACCATCCTCCTCCTCCTCTCTCTCTCTCTCTCTCTCTCTCTCTGTGTGTGTGTGTGTGTGTGTGTATCTTCCCTCAAGTGGTTTTGCTGCCTTTTCCCTTGCTTCCTCCCAAACCATCCTCCTCCTCCTTTCTCTCTCTCTCTCTCTCTCTCTCTGTGTGTGTGTATGTGTGCGTGTGTGTCACAAGAGACGCAGCCAGTTCTGGCAATCTTGCCCACATCAGATTCTGAGCTTAATAAAGCGGGGTCTATTTTGGATTCACCCGATATTAGTCTTCCAGTTAAATAAATCTGAAATTGAAAAGGGCACCTGGATAAGCCCCGGTTAAAGGAAACTTAGATGTTCTTGATTATTCTTGTCCTGGCTCCATCCGGTCCCTTCAGCGTCCCTCCAGGGTCTCCCCCCCCCACTCCACAGGGGTCCGCGGGAGTGGTCAGGAGGGACAGACAGGTGACTCCTTGCAGTGGCAAAGGGGTTACAGCTCTTTTCCATCTTTCCCTTTTTTCTTCCTCCTCTTCCTCCTCCCTCTCCCCTGACCCCCCCCCCCAGCACTGCAACATTTAAGCAAACAAAATTTCCAAGTTTTTTTCACTCTGGTGAACAATGTGGGAAAAGTGCATTCTGGAGAAATTAACAACATGCTGTAGGATAGTTGAAATGCTTTTATTAAGGATGCACGAAAGACTGATTTTTTTTTATTTTTTTTTAAATCCCGCTCCAAAAGATTACAAACTTCCATATGGTTCCCAGAGAAACAAAACACCCATGAAACCTTAAAAATTTTACTTTACAATCCTAAACAGAATTTCCCAACCCAGTTCAGAGCTGGCCACCCGGGTCTCTTGGGGGTCTCTTCCACTGGGAACAGGAGAGGAGGCAGGGTGGATAAGGGGGCAACAGAGACCCTGAGAGAGCTTAAGTGGCATCTGTGGGATATTTTCTCCCCTCTGGATCACAACTTTTTCTTTTAATAACCCTCAGCCCAGAGAAACTTTTTTCTCAGTTTATCATAATTATGAACCGCTTTGGGTTTTCTGAAAAGATTTCAGGATAAAAACTTTTCTTATGCTACAAAGATTTCTACGCTTTCTCTGTATTAGGACAGTTCTCTCATTTTAGGGAACAGATTTTCCACACACCAAACTATGATGCGGTTTGTCACCTGCAAAGAGTGTCCAGTACTCCGAGCACCTGGAGGGTTTCTGTTCAGGGCATTTTTACTGCAGACATTCCAGAAAAATATTTCCCAGACCACCAAATGCAGAATTTCTTTTTCTTGTGCATTCTTTGGGGCCTCCAGAGGTCCCAGTGAAATCTGTATTTTGCAACTTTCCAATCATTTATACCAGAGTTTCTCAACCTTGACAATTTTAAGGCATGTGGACTTCAACTCCCAGAATTCCACAGCCAGCAATGCTGGCTGTGGAATTCTGGGAGTTGAAGTCCACATGCCTTAAAATTGTCAAGGTTGAGAAACACTGATTTATACAATGACCCCCTTTTGCGACTGCTCCAGGGTTTACCCGGGTTTCATTACAGGTAGTCCTCGACTTACGATGTCACTTAACAACCGTTCCAAATTGTGACAAGTGTCAATGGCCATAAAGCAATTGTGGCCATTGTAACATTTTGCCCTTTCTCAAGGTTAGGTGACTAAATTATGGGCACTTGGCTACTGGCTCCCTTTTATGACCATGAAGAACCAAGATCTTGCAGCCATGGGGTCACAATGGGCAACATTTTTGTCAATTGTTTTGCATAAAATGCTAACTTGAAGAATATATTTATACTTAGGACTGCAGTGACTTGCTTAACGACCACAAAAAATGTCATTTAAAAAAACACAATTATACGGTTGTGTACAGCCATATTCTCACACATATAATGCTGACTCTACCAGAAACACAGAGAAGTCAAGAAGGATGAGTTTCTTCAATCACACAAGAACTCTGCTTGCTCCATTGTGGAACTTTTATGAAGGACGCTTGAAGGGGAGACTGGACTGGACACCTGCGTTGCTCTCTGTGGGGATCACACCAAACAGGCTGGGCAAGGATCCAGGATCCAAGAGGTCTCAGCTCCAGAATGGATTATTTGTAGCTCAAGGCTGAACTGCTGGGTCTTTGGTGCTCTCTGAGCTTGGTGGTTTCCTTGCAGATGTTTCATTACCCAACTAGGAAACAGCATAATTGCTAACAATGTCACCTAGAACTGATAATGTTACCTAGTTGGGTAATGAAACATCTGCAAGGAAACCACCAAGCTCAGAGGACACCAAGGTCGCCACACCAGCTCTGCCCAAAGAGCCCCTTGTTGTCTCAGTGCATCGAGTTACTCATCCCAGCATCAGTTGAGAGGAAACCTCATCCATTCCTGGACTGGACTGTGGCTGTCCATCAAAGAAGGGATCTCCTAGGGAACATTAAGCCTTGGTTTTCTGCAGCCTTCATCTATTCCATGACTTCCGTATCCAACCCTCAGGGCGGAGGCTGGAAAAGGGCTTTGACCTTGGGTCAATAAAGGCAGCTTCTCTGCTGTGGACCTCTCGCCTGTGTTTCATCTCCCAGGGTGGGAACCAACCACTCAGGGACACTTCAAAGTCCCAGCAATCTACAGCTGCCTTTTTTGGGAGCTGCTAAAAGACTTTGTTGTTGTTCCCTCTTAACTGGATGGCAAATATTTTATTTTAACCTTTGGCAATTTTTAATTCTGATACCTTCAGGACTCAGAGTGGTCTGTAATAGTCACTGGTGTAGTGCTTATGTGACCCTCCATTATGAATACTTTAAAGTTAACTACACACTAGTCTCACACACTGATTGAATTTTGCGTTGCGTCAAACGCAACCTGGTATCAACTAACTATTCATACCAAACAGATTACATAATTAAAAATCACACTTCCTGTCACCTATGTGTCCCAAGATGTGGTTCAAGTAATCACGAGTGTATCAGGCACACGTAGGTAGCCACCAACGATCTGCCTTTAAGAGCAGGGATCCCTCCAAATCACCAAGACCTTTTTCCTAAAGTGCATCCAAAAGCTGCCTCTTTCAGCTCAACCCTGGAAGTCAGAATTGTCCAACTAGAGAAGATGGAGTCAAAAGAATAAAGATGGCAGCTGTTTTAAAGGGCATCCCATGCACAGCTAAAAAGAAGCGGGACTTTGACTGCACAGTATTGGGCAATTTGACTGCCATCTTGAAGGTTTTTTTTTAACTCCCATCCAAGCCCTGAAAACAGTCCTCTTGATTATTTTGAACAATAATATTAATGATTATAATTGCAGATTCAACATAGATACAATAAAAGTATGTGTAACGATACGGTATGTGGGTGTATATATGACAAATACAATCTGAATTTTAAAAAAAACAAAAACAACATAATAGGAAAAGAAACTCCTATTTTCCTGCATCTTCCTTCTACATCTCAAACCCATTTTTTTCATCCCTAAATCTTCAGTTCTCCTTATTGATCAACAAAGTAGTAGTAAAAAATAACAAAAACATCTGGGTGCTTTGACTTACGACTGTAACAACTTACAATGCATTCCCCGTTTTGGTCATCAGTCAAAGAGTTCCTGTACACTTCAAAACATTATATATACTCCCCACTCTTATAACTTGTCTAAAGCAGTGGTTCTCAACCTGTGGGTCGGGACCCCATTTGGGGTCGAACAACCATTTCACGGAGGTCGCCAAACAACGCAGTCCGCCATTTTTTCCCCCTTTTCCTTAGCTGTGCTACTCCCTTTTATTCTATTGGCTTTTGAAAGCCAATAGAATAGACTCTCTTGAATAGAGTCTAATTCTATTGGCTCTATTGTCCAGGCCCGCCAAAAGTTCCATTCTGCAAACGGTGCTGCACCAGTTGAGTAATCCTCGACTTACGATCGGTTGAGTAGTCCTCGACTTACGACCGGTTGGGAGTCATGGCATTAAAAAGGTTGAGAACCACTGGTCTAAAGATTCTTGAGAACATTCAAGTGTGTCTTTTGAAAACAAAATGTTTCTCACATTCTTCAGAATTAAAGAGATTTATCTCTGTTATGGACCTTATGATGCACTTGAGACACTAGTTTCCTGATTGTGAAGGTTTCCCCACACCACAAAACTGTAGGATTTCCCATCTGGGACTGTGTGAAGTTCCTGGTGAATTATAAGATATGACATTTAAAAAAATATTTTGCACATTCTTCACAACTGAAGGGGTTTCTCTCTACCATGGACTTTCTGATGCATTTTTAGCTGAGATTTACAATGAAAAGTTTTCTCACACTCTACACACTTGTAAGGCGACTCCCCTGTGTGACTTCTGGTGTTCCTGCAAAGTGATGAAGTTCGGGCAAAACATTTCCCACACTCCAGGCATTTATATGGTTTCTCTCCAGTGTGGGTTCGCTGATGCTTCAAAAGAGTACTTTTTTGAGAATCGCACTCCAAGCATGTATGGGGCTTCTCTCCTGTATGGATTCGGCTGTGCTTTTTGAGGGAACATGAATGAGCAAATGTTCTCCCACAGTCTAAACATTTGTAGTTTCTTTCCCCTGTGTGAATTTTCCCATGACTTCTAAGGTTTGATGTGGTAGAATAAAATTGTCCACATTCGAAGCATTGATATGGCTTCTCCCCTGTGTGGGTTTTATGATGCGTCAAAAGGGCTCCCTTGTGTCGAAAACATTTTCCACATTCGATGCATTGATATGGCTTCTCCTCTGCATGGATTTTATGATGTGACCAAAGGTTTCCCTTTTGAGCAAAACATTTCCCACATTCTAGGCATCTGTATGGCTTCTCTCCTGTGTGGAGCTTCTGATGCTTTCCCAGGCTTTCTTTTCGGGTAAAGCATTTCCCACACTCCCCACATTTGTATGGTTTTTCCCCTGTGTGGATTCTCTCATGAACCTGAACACCTGTTTGTGTAAGAAAACCTTTCCCACATTCCCCACATTCATAGGGTTTCTCCCCTTTGTGCCCCTTCTGGTGTCTTCGAAGTTCAGAAGTATATATAAATCGTCTCTCACATTCTGGGCATTCATAAGGTTTTTCTCTGGTGTGAAGTCTCTGATGTCGCACCAGGTTTGATTTCCAGGTAAAACACTTCCCACATTCGAGGCACTTTTCGTTTTTCTCCCCTGTGTGTGTTTTCTCATGACTCCGAAGAGATGAACTCCGGGTGAAAGATTTTCCACACTCGAAGCATTTGTACGATTTTATTCCAGCATGAACCTTCTCATGGGCCCAAAGACTTGCCCTCCAAGAAAAGCTCTTCCCACATTCCCAACACTTGTAAGGTTTCTCCTCTGTGTGAATTCTCTCGTGGTTTCTGAGACTGCCTTTTTCACTGAAGAAATTCCCACATTCCAGACAGATAGGGTTTCTCTCCAGTGTGGATTTTCTGATGTCTAAGAAGGTGTGACCTTTGACCAAAACATAAGTCACATTCCTCACATTTATAGGGCTTTAGTCTGGGGGGGCTTCTAAAATCTTTCATGTCTTTTCCAGAGAAGGATTTCTCACCCTCCAAACCTTCACTGGATCCGCTTCCCACATGGAACTTCCTGTGGGTCAAAAGGAGGGACCGGCGAGCAAAGGATTTCCCACACTCTGAGCATTCATGGGTTCTCTTGTGGTTTTCCGGAGTGCTGCTTGTGTCTCACAGGGGATCCAAGAGTTTCCCAGGCTCCATCCTTTCTGGCACTGGCTGCCTTGCTCTGATTTTCTACTATTTGTTGATAGCTGACTTGCAGGTCAATCTTTGGTCAAGGTTGTTTTCCTGCTGGTGGAAGAAGAAAGAAGAGGAGAATAATGTTTCCTTTTGAGAATGGTAGAGAATCACAAAGTCTTAGCCTTGGAAGGGACCATTCCAGTCCACCCTCTGTCATGGGCAAAGGTCCGCAGGACACCCCAGACAAAACCTCCATTGATTTCATCACCCCAGATCCCTCAGAAGGAAACTCTTTTTCTGTCCACTGACTGTATCTTTTCCTCCTTGGTTCTCGTCTATGATGAGGTAAAAAAGAATCTCTGAAACTTTAGGTCAACTTATGACCAAAATCGGGACTGGAATCTTGGTGTGTCCAGGGAAGTAGGAGATATGTGAGGGTCACACGGCCACTTCACTCACCAAGCACAATCCCACACTCCTGCTTACAGTCATTAAATCATCTTGAGGGTTCTTAAGTGGAGGAAGGCCCAGGCAAGGGATGTGGGAGTGTCTGGGGTGGGCTGGTCCTAGAGACCAGGCACAGGCCCTCCCCCATGAGTTGGGGGGGGGGGGCTGAAGTGGTATGGAAGCCTGAGCCGCTCCATCCAGGCCTTGAAAAGCATCCCTGATTGACAGCAATCCTGGGGCTGGTCCTTAAGTGGAGGCCTGGGGCCTTCAGCCATTTCAGCCAGTGGCTATTGACCCGAGGAATGGATTTCAGCCCAGCATCACCGCGGCCACTGAGAAATGAGGTGTTAATCCCCAGACCAGAGGCCTTTGCAGCCTTGCGCCATTCTCCAAGCCGCATGTTCCATACATGTTTCCAAGCCATGTGCCCCAAAGCATCTCTAAACTTCTCCAGGATCCCCTGAAGTCAAATGTGGCCTGTGCTGGGACTCACATGGCCTCTCCTGCCCACTTCAGACAACCCCACATTCTTCTGCAAATTAACAGGGTACATTCCTTGTTTCTGCTTTCGCAACAATTAAAACTACGAATTCAAGACCTTTCATCATAAGACTGCAGCTTTTTCTTTAGTTTAGGCTAAAGTCCATGCCAGTCTGCAGGAGAATATTTATCTGATAGCTACGAGTGGAGGGAGATGGTGTTACTTAATACCTTTTGTGGCTTGTGCAATTTACTTTGGCTTTTCTATCTCTTCAAAGACTTTTGTCATAAACGGGGGGGGGGGCTTTTTCCGGAGAGGGAGTTGCGTTTTCGTCCTGCAACCCTACACACAAAGGATTTTCTTTTTTGCCTTTTACACTGAACTCAAAGGAAGGGGGATGTTTGTGGGTTAAGAAAACAACGAACTCTATTCAGTTAATTTTAACCCTTTTTCTTTCCCCCCAAAGTCTCCCTTCGTTATGGCAATGAGGTCAGTCCGTTTCAACATCACATTACAAATCTCACTAAATCTTTTAAAGGAATGTTTGCTACATTTTTGGTGCTGCACGTGCGCGATATGCATACTCGAGAGACCTCGTGCTGTGACGGACCACAGAGAGACCTTCTGGAGCAACTTCCCCAAAAGCTCCATTCCGGATCCACCCGGAGCCCCGCGGCGATCCTGGGACGGGAGAGGACGGGGCAGATCCAGCCCGGGAATGGAGGGATCCCCCTTTGCCCCCCCGGAGGAAAGGGAGGGATCCGCTCCCTGCAGGCGACGCCAGAGCCGAATCTCCCCAAGGAAAACCCGGCAAGGCGAAGAGGCGGATCCGCAGCTACCTTTCTCCTGGCGGGGGGGGGGGGGAGAAGCTCTCCTGGCGGGAGGGGCGTCCCAAAGGCCGGAGGGAGAGCAGCCAGACCTGTCCGGAGCGGGACCCAGAAGCCTCTCCCGAGGGATCCAGCGCCGATCCTCCCAGGGCGAAACGGGACATGCAGAGGGAAGGGGAGATCCAGCGACTGAGAGGGGAGAGGCGGGGCCGAGTCTTCTGCTCTCCTCCTGGGATCCGCCCACGCCTTACAGCCCCGCCCCTTAGCAGCCTCAGGTCCTCCCCCTCCCTCCCCTTCCCTTGTCTTCCTAGCCGGGACTCCCTGCTGTTCCGCCGGGCGTCCGCGGGCGGCGTTCCTCTGCCCATGCGAAGAGTGCCCTGCTGTGCCCGGGCAGGGCTCCCTCCTGCTCCAGCCTCTGGGTGGAAACCGAAGCCCCGCGATGGCCGCTAATAGTCGCGGAAGGAATTGCGAGGATTGCAGCGCTTCCCTCAGGCTGGAGAAGAGGGCGGGGAAGGGGGGGATGCGGACCCCGAGGAAGTGCCGCTCCCGGAGGGGGTGGGGAGGCAGGAGCCGCTCCAGACGGTCGGCGGTCCCCTCGGCGGCTGAGACGGGACGGAAAGAGAAGCGGGGCAGGGTCTTCCGTGCAGCCGAGGTTGGGGGAGCGCCAGGTTGATGAATGGGAAGAAGCCTTGAGCGGATCCCTTCTGGATCCCGAAGATCTTCTAATCTAGCTGTGCAGGTGCCAGGAAGGAACAGACGCCCGAGTGCAGGGGTAGGCAACGTTGGCTCTTTTATGACTTGTGGACTTCAACTCCCAGAATTCCTGAGCCAGCCTGGCTCAGCTTGGACACCTCTCCCTTTCCCCTCAGCATGGCTGGCTCAGGAATTCTGGGAGTTGAAGTCCACAAGTCATAAAAGGGCCAAGTTTGAAGACTCCTGCGCTAGATTAACAAATAATCCAGGGCAGAACTAAAACAGTATTCAGAGACCAGGATAGATCTCTCTAAGGCAGGGGTAGGCAACCTTGGCTGTTTTATCACTCGTGGACTTCAACTCCCAGAATTCCTGAACCAGCATGGCTCAGCTTGGAAACTTCTCCCTTTCCTCTCAGCATGGCTGGCTGAGGAATTCTGGGAGTTGAAGTCCACGAGTCATAAAAGAGCCAAGGTTGCCTACCCCTGGATTAGCTGAAGCCTGAGAATTGTATGTGTCATTTATAAAATGGAGTTGCTATTGTTTCCAAAGTAAAAGCTTAACATATATGCTGAATGGAAAATTCTGAGCTGCTGTTTTGACATGAGATAGGTAGCTCACAGCTAAATGTTGGCGGAAATCGCAAGTAGAGGAAGTACAGAAATAAAAATAAGGCTTATGCTAGCAAGAACTAGGTGGTGGTTAAAGTGTTAAACAGACGAAGTAACACAGGTATAGGGGGTGTCTTGGGGGGGGGAAGCATGAACCATATAAGGTAGATGACTTTTGATAGGATGCTGTGTCAAACGGGAAGGGGGGTGGACTTGTGTAAGGGGAAAAAAAACTGATATATGCTTCATTCTGGGTGTGCACCCATGTTTGCAAATACGTGACTAAACGCTTTGCTTTCAAGTTATTGTCTCCAGTAGTTCCATATGCAAACGTGTACAGACATTTTTACCAGCCTCATATCCCTATCACTCCAATTGCACACCTCCCTGCTGCTTTCAGATACCCACAGATGACATTGCCAGGATCTGTGCAGTAACACTTAAGATTTATCACATAATGATCTGTGCCGTGAACTAGACTAACATCTAGTTTGTCATATAAAATACTCTGTAGCTGAATAGAAATGGTTTGCCATGTACTTTCCTTTATGCTCCCATACAGCCTTCTCATGCTCCTAGCCCTCTTAGATTGTTTTTAGACTATTATTGTTATATAGCCAGGGGTAAGCAGGCTCTTTTATGACTTGTGGACTTCAACTCCCAGAATTCCTGAGCCGGCCGTGCTGAGGGGAAAGGGAGAGGTTTCCAAGCTGAGCCCCGCTGGCTCAGGAATTCTGGGAGTTGAAGTCCACGAGTCATAAAAGAGCCACAGTTGCCTACCTGTTATATACAGTATACCTTCTGATTTAAATCTTTTAGCTTTTCATAATAATCATCATTATAATTTTAGTCTCTTTATCAGAGATGTGTGTACTTCAGCTCCCAGAATTCATGCTGGCTGGGCAATTCTGGGAGTTGAAATCCACACATCTTAAAATTGTCACAGTTGAGAAAAACGGATATGGACGTATACAGGCATGCATCAATGTCCATGTCAGACACACGCGCGTGCTTTGAGGAGGGTGCATCTCTATGAAAATCAGCCTGTGCTCAAGGACGAATGTAAGAATTCAAATCCAGGTTTAAGACCAGAACTTGTTTGAGGTTAGTGTGGCTGGCAGGGCCCTTTGCTCACTTGCGACAAGCAGCTAAAGAAGGGGAGACATATTGTTATAAAAATGATAATTAACCCAGTTCCTGTTACAATCTGCCTTCTAGCGGGACCCAGGAAGTGTGACTTTTCTGTTGCAGCCCCTGCCCTGTGGAAGATCTTTTTCTGGGGAACCCTGCAGGGTCCCAACTCTTCTAGCCTTTTGGAAAGCTGCAGAGGGCTCTTCCCTCCCCCCCAGGTCCTGGGACAGGGAAAGGCTGGGACTGGAGGATTTGGAGATGGGGTGTGTCTCAGGTGCCTGGTTGTTTTGATTTTCTTGATTTTGGCTTTAGGATTGTGAGCCTCTTTTCGGAGGGTAGACAGAGTCAAATGAATGAATGTTTTACAAGGCAAATAAATGTGATATTTAATAATAAATAAATATAAATAAGTCTAGGGCAGGGGTAGGCCACCTTGGCTCCTGGACTTCAACTCCCAGAATTCCTGAGTCAGCCATGCTGAGGGGAAAGGGAGAGGTTTCCAAGCTGAGCCATGCTGTCTCAGGAATTCTGGGAGTTGAAGTCCACGAGTCATAAAAGAGCCAAGGTTGCCTACCCCTGGATTAGAGTATATACATGCCATTAAGAGAGTAGTTCAACTCCCAGAATTCCTGAGCCAGCCACGCTGAGGGGAAAGGGAGAGGTTTCCAAGCTGAGCCATGCTGGCTCAGGAATTCTGGGAGTTGAAGTCCACAAGTCGTAAAAGAGCCAAGGTTGCCAAGCCCTGGTATAGGGGGTTCCTCGACTTTTAACCTGAAGCAAATCTCTGCCCCTCATGGATCCAGGTCATAAATACCTTTTGAGGGTGGAGTCTGTTGTAAACTTCAAATGGTACCAGGCTGATGACCCATTATGGATTGGGGTCATAAAGTACATTTTGTGTCTGGGGGGGGGTCTATTGTAACTTCAAATGGATGCAGGTTGATGGTTGCCCATCCCATGGCTCTGTCTGTGTGTGTCTCTGTCTCTCTCGCTGTGCCTTGAGTTTTTGGCTGAAAGGGGGGACCGATCCAAACTCAGCCACTCTCACTTGAGCTGAGAGGGGAAGATGCCAGAGACCCCCACAGGAAGGACCAGGAATAATGAAGCCCCCTTTGTGGGCGAAAGGAGCTGAATGCTCACAAATGCACGTGGGGGAGGAATTGGCAGCATGAAACCGGCACAAAGGCCTTTTTCCTAGTTTGTTTTGACCTTCCGTGCAGTCCAGTACTGGACCTTCTTCCCAAAGAGCCTTAAATCCATAAAGGGAAAGAACTTCCATAAGACCTAATAAGCATCAGGTGCCTCTGGGGAATCAGGTGTCTGGATCAAGATGCTCACAGGGGCCCCAGCCCTGGGCTTGGAGGAGGCGGGAGCCCCCTGAAGTAGCCAATCAGGCAGATCCCAGCTTCTGGGCACATCAGCAACTACATCATAAAGGATATTTCTATGGGAACAAGAGAGGAAGGATCACTTCCAAACAAACACAGCTAGGAAATTATGCTGTGTTGGACTGCGGATGAGACGCCATTTCGTGGAGGACAGAGGAGCAGACAATTAACCAACATTCAGGGCAAGTGATGACTTAAGGTAGGACTCGTTTAGTGAAGCTAATAATGAATCCCACAAAAACATTGTATTAAACTGAGACTGGTTGAAGTGATATCTTTATGGAAAATAGAGTAATTGACTCCAGATTGGTAGAAATAAGCAAGAAAAGTATTTAATGCAGGGGTAGGCAACGTTGGCTCTTTTATGACTTGTGGACTTCAACTCCCAGAATTCCTGAGCTGGCTCAGGAATTCTGGGAGTTGTAGTCCACGAGTCATAAAAGAGCCAATGTTGCCTATCCCTGATTTAATGTAACATGGTATATGAACAATAATATCACAATAAAAGAACAAAAATATTCATAAAAGAATTTAAATGTAATTTAAATGATCCCTTTATTTAGTAACACTTGCGCCAGGGAGTTGTTTTTTTCTTCACTTTACCACAATTATGGCCCACTTTGTTTTTTGAAACTATTTCAGGATAAAACGTTTTCTATGCTACAAAGATTTCTAGGCTTTCTCTCTGTGCTGTAGGGACTGAAAGATGTACGACAACCATTGTCTCATTTCAAGGAACAGATTTTCCACACACCAAGCTCTGATGCGGTTTGTCACCCGGAAAGAGTGTCCAGTAGTCCGAGCACCTGGAGGGTTTCTCTTCAGGGCATTTTTACCTGCAGATCCAGGTAGACACTCCAGGAAAATATTTCTCACACACCAAATGGACAATTTCTTTCTCTTGTGGATCCATTTGGGCCTCCAGAGGTCCCAGTGAAATCAGTAGTTTGCAACTTTCTAAGCATTTATACAACAGACCCCCTTTTGCGAATGATCCAGACAGTCCTCAACTTACAGCAAGCATTGATGGCCATAAACCAGTTCTGGATATTGTAAAATGTTGCCCTCCCACAAATTATGAGCACTTGGCAACCAGCTGGCTTTTGCGACAAGTTCCATCATTTTGCAGCCATCGGCTCACAATTTGCATTTTTTGTTTTTTTTGCAGAAAATACAAATTTGGAAAAATGGCTTTATACCTAGGACTGCTTATTGCTTATTGACCACAAAAATGTCATAAAATCTGATCCGGTCAAATGGATGCCACAATAAAAGCGATGACTGGGAATCTGTTTCAAAAGGCAATCGTAAATTGAGGACTAGCTTTGCTTTGCAAAACATAATCTACATCTCCCCAACACTTGTAACGCTTTTCTTTTTCACTCTGGTAAGTTATCAATGCGGCTGTTTTGTCACCCAAACCTCCTTACACTCCCCACATTTATGCATGTTTGCTTGATTGTGTACTCCCCGATTGTATTTAACACAATGTGACTAGGAAAAACATTTTCCCCACACCAAACAATTGTAGAATTTCCCTTCTGTCACTGTGTGAAGTTCCTGGTGAACATTAAGATGTGACTTTTGGAAAAAAAAAATGTTTCCCTCATTCTTCACAACTGAAGGGGTTTATCTTTGCTATGGACTTCCTGATGCCTTTTTAGCTGAGATTCAAAATGAAAAGTTTCCTCACACAGTGCACATTTGTAAGGCGACTCCCTTGTGTGACTTCTGGTGTGCTTGCGAAGTGATGAAGTCTGGGCAAAATATTTCCCACACTCTGGACATTTATATGGTTTCTCTCCAGTGTGGATTCGCTGATGTCTCACAAGAGTACCTTTTTGAGAAAAACATTTATCGCACTCCGAGCATTTATAGGGCTTCTCACCTGTATGGATTCGGCTATGGTTTCTAAGGTAATATGAATGAACAAATGCTTTCCCACAATCTAAACATTTGTAATTTCTTTCCCCTGTGTGAGTTTTCACATGACTTCTAAGGGTTGGTGCAGTACAAAAGAATTGACCACATTCGAAGCATTGATATGGCTTCTCCCCTGTGTGGGTTTTATGATGTCTCCAAAGTACTTCCTGATAAGCAAACAATTTCCCACATTCTAGGCATCTGTACGGCTTCTCTCCTGTGTGGAGCCTCTGATGTTTTACAAGGTGTTGTTTTTGGGAAAAGCATTTCCCACATTCCCCACATTTGAATGGCTTCTCCCCTGTGTGGATCCTCTCATGTTTCTGAAACTCTGTTCGAGTAAGAAATTTTTTCTCACACTCCCCACATTGATAGGGTTTCTCTCCTTTGTGCCTCTTCTGGTGTGCCTGAAGTCCAGCAGAATACGTAAATCGTCTCCCACATTCTGGGCATTCATAGGGTCTTTCGCCAGTGTGAATTCTCTGATGTTGGACCAGATTTGATTTCAAGGTAAAACATTTCCCGCATTCGAGGCACTTTTCATTTTTCTCCCTTCTGTGTGTTTTCTCATGACCCCATAGACCTGAACTCTGGGTGAAACATTTCCCACACTCAAAGCATTTGTAAGGTTTTATTCCTGCATGAACCTTCTCGTGGCGCCAAAGATACGAATTCCGAGAAAAGCTCTTCCCACATTCCCAACACGTGTAAGGTTTCTCCCCTGTGTGAATTCTCTCGTGGTTTCTGAGGGTGGCTTTGTCATGGAAAAAATTCCCACATTCCAGACACTGAAAAGGTTTCTCTCCAGTGTGGATTTTCTGATGTGTAAGAAGGTTTGACTTTTGACCAAAGCATAAGTCACATTCCTCACATTTATAGGGCTTTAGTCTGGGGGGGCATCTGAGATCTTTGGCACCATTTCCAAAAAAGGATTTCTCACCCTCCAAACCTTCACTGGATCCGCTTCCCACATGGACCTCCCTGTGGGTCAAAAGGAGGGACCAGTGAGCAAAGGACTTCCCACACTCTGAGCATTCATGGGTTCTTTCCTGGTTTTCCGGAGTGTCTGACGGGGGATCCAAAAGTTTCCCGCTCTCCATGAGTTCTGGCGACTGCTACCTTGTGCTGATTTTCTCTTATCTGTTGATAGTTGACTTGCAGGTGAATCTTTGTTCACAATCTTTTATCTGCTGTTAGAATGAAAAAGAAATCGAGAATAATATTTCCTTTCGTGACATGCAGAGAATCACAAAATCTCATTCTTGGAAGGGACCTTGAAGGTCTTCCAGTCCCACCCTCTGCCCAGGGTAGGGTCCCCTGTACACCCGAGAGAAAGTGATGGATCCCCTACATCTGTAGGAAAGATGTCCTCAACTTAGATGTCCTCAACTTAAGAACTGGAATTTCGGTTGTTCTGTGAAGCAGTGGTTAGGTGAGGTGCCACCTGAGCATTGCACCCTTCAACCGTAAACCCATACTCGCGATTGTAATCATTAAGTTATCTTGAGGGTTCTTAAGTGGGGGAAGGCCCAGGCAATGTTCGTGGGGGTTTCCGGGAGTGGGGGAGGGTCTGCAGACCAGGCACAGGCTATCCTTAAATTGGGGGGCTACTAAAGCCGGAGCCTGGCCATGCAAAGCAGCCTTGATTGACAGCAATGCTGGGACTGTATCTTAAGTGGATGCCTGGGGCCATCAGCAGTTTCAGCCAGCTGCCACTGACCCCAGGACTGGACTTCAGCCCAGTGTCACCATTGACACTGAGGAATGAGGTCTTAATCCCAAGACTTTATGCCTTGTGCCATTCTCTAAGCCGCACGATCCATACTGTTGCTAAGCAACGTGTCCCAAAGCACCTCTAACCTTCTTCAGGACCTCTCAACTCACCCTTGACCTCTGTTGGCACTCACATGGCCTCTCCTGCCCACTTAAGGCAACCCCAGATTCCTTACCTGAGACTTTGTCTGCTTAATGACCCGTGAAATTGCTCACCAACCAGGCCCAGGAGTGCAGGATTGCAACGTTTGAGCAAAGCAGCCAAGTCACATCTCAATGATCGCTTCACAGAACGACCAAGAATCCGGTCCGAATTGTGGTAAGTCAGTCCAGATTGAACTATAGGAATCAGGAAAAAATTAAGGCATCACATAAGAGAAGGAAAGAGACTTCAGGCTAGAGCAGTAGTTCTCAACCTGTGGGTCGGGACCCCATTTGGGGTCAAATGACCATTTCACGGGGGTCACCAAACCATGCTGTTCGCCATTTTTTTCCCTTTTCCCTAGCTGTCCTACTCCCTCTTATTGGTGGCCACACCCACTTGGGGGTCACCGCAACATGGGGAACTGTATTATGGGGTCACGGCATTAGAAAGGTTGAGAATCACTAAGCTAGAGTAACCAAGCCACCCATTTCTGATTCCTTTTCTTCCTTCCTTCTTCTGATTTTGCACTTATGAGCTCCATCCCGTCACGACTCCTTGATCCTGACTTCCTCGTGAAATATTTGGTATATTTTATAAAATCCTACAAGAAGGAAAAATGTGATCCACTGTGGTTTCTGCTGATCAGGATGTCTTAGGAAGCGTAGCGAGTTGTTGTTTTCTTCTTTAGTAAGTTGTATTTGTGGAAATGCCGATGGCCAAATCTACTAACAAGTTAAAGAGACAAACGAGCCAATTCAGGATTTATAGTGGAGGTCATCCTGCAACGTCTAGAAGCCATATAGCACATCCACAAACACAACCAAAAGTATGGATCAAGTATGTAAAGTATTTCTTTACTATATTTCACCTGAAATTCTAATAGAGATATTCAAAATATGTAGGGGTTCTGATCCACTACCCATTGCAGTCAGATAATATTCAAATCACTCTTGTGGCAGCACATCAAAGAACAACAGGATAGCTAAGAAGACAAAAGATTGTCTCCCTCTTCCCCCATTCACCAGAGTAAAAATTTATACCAGTGGTTCTCAACCTTTTTAATGCTGCGACCCCCCAACCGGTCGTAAGTCGAGGACTACTCAACCGGTCGTAAGTCAAGGACTACTCAACTGGGCAGCACCGTTTGCAGAATGGGACTTTTGGCGGGCTCAGCAGGGCAGAGACAGCCTGGACAATTCCTATTGGCTTTTGAAAGCCAATAGAATTAGACTCTATTCAAGAAAGCCAATAGAATAAAAGGGAGTAGCACAGCTAAGGAAAAGGGGGAAAAAATGGCGGACTGCGTTGTTTGGCGACCCCCGTGAAATGGTCGTTTGACCCCAAATGGGGTCACGGCCCACAGGTTGAGAACCACTGATTTATACCAAACTTTTGCTTTCAGAGAACTGTCCTTAAAGCATTAAACAGCAGGAAAATTGCCATAACACTTACAGAAATGGCTTGCCAAAACTTCCCTCCCAGGGCTGAACAAAAATAAACCAGCCCCAAAACATTCAGCCATCCCTCATGGCCAAAGCAGGATTTGAACTCAAATCCAGCCTTGCAGCCTATGGCTATAACCCTGAAACCAAATTGGTTTTCTATAAAGATTTCCCTTCCCCTCCTTGGGCTTCAAGGAAAACAAATTGAACACACACAGTATTGATGGATTAAAGTCTTCATCCTGGTTCATCCGAGCCGGGGATAAATAAGCAACATGGCGACTGCTTTGGGAAGAAGATTGCAGTTTATTGAATAGCCAGACAGAAAGATAGTTCTGGCAGGAAAGCGGAGAGGGGAAAAAAAAGGCTGAGCACATGTGGGTAAGAAGCCTTTTGTTTGGAATAGTTTCCTGTTCCTGTGGCATGAACTTTCAGGCTATTTCCTGTGTCAAGTAGTCTGACCTGAGTTTAGGTGTGCCTCTCTGGCCTTTGTGAGTTAATCCTATCATGTCCCATCTCAGGTGGGGTAGGCAGATTTTAGGTCTTTGTCTTCTTGATCTCCTAGCTGGAGCCTTTCTGATGGGTTACATTTGCATTTGTATAGAGCTGACTTCTGCTTGGGACAGAGAGACTTGGGGGCAGGGTTGGTTTCTGCTTTTTAAAATCCTTTTGAGGAAGAATATATTTTCCTGCCCTTTTAATATTTCCTTCTCTGGGGAGCTGACTTCCCACAGTATGCAGCAATTGATCATCTCTTTTGCAGTAGCAAGTAGTCTCAAAGACACATATTTACCAGATTGTGGGAAGTCAGAGCCCCCCCCCCAGAGAAGGAAATATTAAAAGGGCAGAAAATTATATATTTTTCCTCAAAAGGATTTTTAAAAGCAGAAACCAAACCTGGCCCCAAATCTCTCTGCCCCCAAGCAGTAGCCAGCCCTATACCAATGCAAATGTAAAACCATCAGAAAGTTGGAGCCAGAGAACTCAAGAAGATAAAGAGACTTAAAATCTGCATACCCCACCCAAACTCTAGGAATCATTAGCCCCATCACCAGGGAAGCAGGATATGACTTTTGGGACATAATAGGACTAACCCATTACCATCAAGTATACCATAGAGCAGGGCTTTTCAACCGGTGGTACGCGTACCACTTGTGGTACATTAATGAGTGGCAGGTGGTACGCAGCCCTGCCTAGCCAAGTATTGTGGGGGAGGGAAAAAGCCTGCACAGGCAAGGACTTATTGTGAGAGAGTCCTCTGGAGCTGCAGAGTGGCTGGGGCGAGGCAAAGGCCCCAGGCTCACTTCTGGCTCAACCTCCCCCATGAGAAAGGAGAAGGGGGGCAGAGACAGGAGAGCCTATAAAAGGAGGCAGTTTGGGCAGGAGAGGGAGAGAAAAAAAGCAGCAGCCTTGGAAGGAGGCAGTCAGCTGCACCGAAGGGGAAAAAGGAGGGGGAGGGGGAGGGGGAGGGAGAGGGGGAGGGTGGGGGGGAGAGGAGATCAAGCAGGCTGGCCATGAGCCGATCTACAACTGCTGTGGCAGCCACCTGTGCTGGCAGCAGCAAACAGGCAAGAAATGCAGTGGGGGAGGGGTTGCCCTCCAAGAGGAATGAAAAAAGGCAGCAATGGCTGGAGGTGAGGCACAGAGGAGGGAAGGAGATGGGGAGTGGAAGGATTCTTATGTGCTTTTGTGACTTTGTAGTTCTGGAATTTGTGCAACGAGGGCTTTGTGTTCTTAAGGAGTGTTTGGCAATTTCAATTTGGCTGATGGTTGGTGTTAGCTTCTATTGCTCTGCTGTTGTTAGCTGTAAGTTTTGCTGCAAGGGATTTTGAAGTATTTTTCTCCTGAATGGATTTTGCCTGTAGCATTCCTTTACTTATGAATGGAGCCATTTGGGGAGGTTGCCTTAGCTGGCAGCCAGTACTTACATTTTTTTTTCTTCCTTAAGTGCCAGCTGTGTTCGTTACTTTCCTTTCTAGCCAGTAGCTAATTCTTAAAGGGAAATGTGCTTTTTTAAGCTAGTTCACTCAGCAGCTTGTCTTTTCTGTCTCTGGAGGCCTTTCCTTGTTTGATCAATATATGGAAGAGGGAAAATATGGGGGGGGGGGTTCAAATTCTTCCTTCAGAAGGAGATGGGTAGGAGGAAAAAGGGAGACAGGGAAGGGAGGGAGGAAAGGAAGTCCCGCCTTAGCACTTGGCCACCAGCAGCTCTGCCATTGACTTTGCTTGTCAAAAGGTTGCAGAAGGTGGTCACATGACCCTGGAACACTGTGACCATTATAAATATGAATCAGTTGCCAGCATCCAAATATAAATCACATGTCCCTGGGCATGCTGCAATGGTCATAAGTGTGAAAAATGGTCATAAGTCATTTCAGTGCAATTGCAACTTTGAACAGAGGTGGTTTTTTTTTTGGTCATTAAGTTTTTGACATGTTGCTAGGTGGTACTCGAATATTGCCATATCCTAAAAGTGGTATAATCGATAAAAAGGTTGAAAAGCCCTGCCATAGAGCAGTGGTTCTCAACCTTTTTAATGCCGCGACCCCCAACCGGTCGTAACTCGAGGACTACTCACCAGTCGTAAGTCAAGGACTACTCAACTGGTGCAGCACCGTTTGCAGAATGGGACTTTTGGCGGGCTCAGCAGGGCAGAGACAGCCTGGACAATTCCTATTGGCTTTTGAAAGCCAATAGAATTAGACTCTATTCAAGAGGAAAAGGGGAAAAAAAATGGCGGACTGTGTTGTTTGGCGACCAGCGTGAAATGGTCATTCAACCCCAAATGGGGTCCCGACCCACAGGTTGAGAACCACTGCCATAGAGGCACACCTAAACTCAGGTCAGGATACGTGACACAGGAAATAGCCTCAAAGTTCATGCCACAGGAACAGGAAACTTCCAAACAAAAGGCTAGAGAGGGTATAAAAACCTACTGCCCTTGTGCTCAGGCCCTTCTTTTCTCTGGTCTAGCCTGCAAGAACCATCTTTCTGCCTCTTCAATAAACTGTAACCATCTTCCCAAAGCAGTCGCCATGTTGCTTATTTATTCCCGGCTTGGATGAACCAGGATGAAGACTTTACTTCCAACAAGATGTTAAATAAAACATCATAGGACTGTTCCTTTTTGACAAGCATACATTATAAATGCATTATTAAGGATAAATCCAAACTAAAATGCAAAGGAAAATCACTGAAGCATGCCACGCGTACAAACATAAAATATCAAGAGTTGGATGGGACATTAGAGGTCCTCTAGTCCAACCCCTTACTGAAACAAGAAACTCTATCCATTTCAGTCCCTATCAACTTCTAACCTCCTCCCAAAAACTTCCAATAATGAAGCATCCACAGTTTCTGGAGACAATTATCCCACTGATTAATTATTCTTACAGTCAGGAAATTTTATCCAATTTCTGTTCTTTAAAAAAACAAATATGCAGACAGAAACTGCCTCCCCGCTCTTTCTTCCTTCCTTCCTTCCTTCCTTCCTTCCTTCCTTCCTTCCTTCCTTCCTTCCTTCCTTCCTTCCTTCCTTCTGCATCTCTTACTTTTCCAAGGCAGAAATTCTTGGGTTAAAAAAAGTAACAAACTAAACATGTTTAAAAGGATTGCTCAAAAATTTTACCCCCCTTCAGCAGCCCTTCCACCATGGGCTTTAAAAACCCATTCTTCCTTCCAATGTAATGTTATATACTGTCTCTGATTAATTACTTCACCAGGGTTCATTAAAGTCACCTTTAAAGGGTCCATGTGTACCCCTCTTCTATTGCCCTCTTGGGCCCATATAAGAGGGTCCACATTTCCTTGAGTTTCCTCGCTCAAGGCCATAATATTTACAATTATTTCTTTTTTATTCCCCATAATAACAACCCCCAATTTACCAATTAAGCACCCCGTGGCCAAATTGCAGCTCCCTTTTACCAATATAAAGTTGCACCATAGTCCAGGTCCTTTTGCTACTGTCTGGACCATAGCAGATTTAAATATTGTTGCTTCTACTACAGCCATTTGTCTGAAATGGTATAGGGTTTCCTGCCTGAGCAGGGGGTTGGACTAGATGACCTCCAAGGTCCCTTCCAACTTTATCATTATTATTATGAAACGCAGCCTTTTGGCTGTCACCTTGTTTTATGACCTGCTCAGAAGGCCAGCCTTAAAACTTCCTTAGTGCTTTGAAAAACATCCACCAAGAAGGGGCCGACCCATCACAACCTCTTCAGGGCAAAACAAGGAAAAGATAAAAGTTTCGAAATTCTATATAGCTGTTCAAAGTAGTAGCAAAGCTAACATTAGCATAAAAACAAAGGAGTTCATGGTCAGCCTTTTATACTGAGTTCAGAGAAAGAGGATCTCTTGGGGGTTAAGAAGGAATGAACTCAAATTTAGTTAATTTAGACCAGTGTTTCTCAACCCTGACAATTTTAAGGCATGTGGACTTCAACTCCCAGAATTCCACAGCCAGCATTGCTGGCTGCGAAATTCTAGGAATTGAAGTCCACATGCCTTAAAATTGTCAGGGTTGAGAAACACTGATTTAGACTTTTTCACACACACACACCCGAACCTTCTCCTCCCCATTGCAAAAAGCTCACAGGGTGTTCATACCAGATTACAAATCTCCATAATCGTTTTAAAGCTCCGCTTACTCCATTTTTGCAACTGCGCGTGCGAGGATATGCATGCTCGGAGACCTCGTGCTCTGACGGACCACAGAGAAACCTCCAGAAAGCAACTTCCCCAAAAGTTTCTTTCCGGATCCACCCGGAGCCTCAGAGGGATCCTGGGACAGGCGAGGAGGGGGCAGATCCAGCCCGGGGAGGGAGGGATCCCCCTTTGCTCCCCCGGAGGGAAAGGGGGGGATCCGCTCCCTGCAGGCGACGTCAGAGCCGAATCTCCCTAAGGAAAACCCGGCAAGCCGAAGAGGCGGATCCGCAGCTACCTTTCTCCTGGCGGGGTGGGAGGGAAAGCTCTCCTGGCGGGAGGGGCGCCCCAAAGGCCGGAGGGGGAGCAGCCAAACCTCCCCGAAGTAAGACCCAGAAGCCTCGCCCGAGGGACCCAGCGCCGATCCTGCCAGGGCGAAGCGGCAAACGCCAAAGGAAGCGGAGATGCAGCTAGTGGGAGGGCGGGGGCGGGGCTTCTGTTCTCTTGGGCTCCGCCCCCCGCCCTCGCCCCCGCCCCTGCCCAAAGCAACTAACATACCCAACCTACTTTCCTCCTCCTATATTCCTCACAACCAATCTATGAGGGGGGCCAGATAGAGAGCGTGACTGACCCCAGCTGGCTTCCGTGGCCAAGTCACGATTTGAACTCAGGGTCTCCGGCTTTCTAGCCCAGTGCCTTAATCACTAGGCCAGGGGTAGGCAACCTTGGCTCTTCTATGACTCGTGGACTTCAACTCCCAGAATTCTTGAGCCAGCCATGCTGAGGGGAAATGGAGAGGTTTCCAAGCTGAGCCATGCTGGCCCAGGAATTCTGGGAGTTGAAGTCCATGAGTCATAAAAGAGCCAAAGTTGCCTACCCCTGCACTAGGCCAAACTAGTTCTCCCAGATTAGATAGGTGGAGTTGATTGGGACTAGATTTATTTATTTATGGTTAATACCACAGCTGTACACACAGTTGCCATAATTGCACACATAAAGGCCTCACGTTAACTGAATTTTGGATCACATGAAACACAACCTGGTATCAGTGTACAATTTACACTAAATTGAATATTGCACCACATTCTCACCAATGTAATGCTGACTCTACCAGAAACAGCAAGGAGTCAAGAGAGACACGTGTTTCTTCCATCACACAAGAAACCTGCTCGCTCCACAGTGGAGCTTTTATGAAGGATGCTTGAAAAAGAAGACTGGATCGGATACCTGTGTTGTTCTCTGTGGGGATCATGCACAACCCACTGGACAAGGATGGAGGATCCAAGAGACCTCAGCTCTGGAATGAGGCCAGATAGATGATACCTTTTTATATCTTGTTATGTTTAGGAACTCCGTTCAAAGTACACCAACTGGCAGCAAATATACAGTTAACTTTTTACACCTGCTAAAAGGCTTTATTGCTCTTTCCTCCCAACTGGATAATAAATATTGAATTCTCCATCCAGGTGGTCTTAATCCAAACAGCTTCACATCTTACAGCTATCTGTACAACAGCTGCCTGTGCAGAGGTTACCTAATGGCCCTCCATCCTGAGAATTTAAATTGGGTGGGGGGTCTCTTAAGACCATGACGAGGGGGGGGGTTCTGCAGAGTTACAGACTCTTTGAGTTGGTCGTGTCCTGACCCCCAGAGCCCGAAGGACAGGAAAGAGGAGGGTCTGAGGGAATAGCCCAGTCCTCGACTTACAACAGTTGATTTACTGACAGATCAAATTAGAGACCGAGTGCCCAAACTGCAACCCAAAACCCACTTATGCATGGCCGGGTGCTGGGTGGGCATGACCACGTGGCCGAGCTGTCAGCTCCTGCTTGCTCACTTGCTTGCTGTCCCAACTTGTGCTCGCTCTCAAACTGTCTGCAGCAAATGCTGCTTTCACAAAAAGTTGCTCCTTTTATAGTCTCTTGCCTATTCCCAGGCTGCGCATGCACGGAGAGGAGGAAGCAGCTCGGCCCAGCAATGGCTCGTGTGCCACCAGAGACGGCTCCGTGTGCCATCTGTGGCATGCGTGCCATACGTTTGCCACCACAGACTTAGGACCATTTTTCACACGACCATTGCAGCACCCCCACGGTCACCTGATCAAAAATTGAGCTGCTTGGCAATTGGTTCATATTGATGACAGCTGCAGCAGCGTCCCAGCGTCACCTGGCAGCCTTTTGGGACCTCCTGACAAGCAAAATCAATGGGGAAGCCAGATTCCTTTCACAATGGTAATACTAATTTAACAGCTGCAGTGATTCACTTAACCAATGTGGCAAGAAAAGTCCTAAAATAGGTCGAAAACTCACTTAACCAATTTCACATTTAGCAACATAAATTCTGGGCTCAGTTGTGGTCGTAAGTCGAGGACTGCCTATATTGTAGCTCAGCAGCTGAGAGGGGAAAACAGGCCTGGAAAGGCTGCTAAGACACACTGCAGAGCAAAATTAAGTTTATTCTTTTACATCTCTTATTTATATTCTGCCTACATTATTTTTATGAATAACTCAAAGCAACGAACACATCCAACACTTTCCCCCTCCTATATTCCTCACAACCACCCTGTGAGGTAGGCTAGATAGAGTGACTGACTCCAGCTGTTTTCGTGGCCAAGTCATGATTTGAACTCATGGTCTCCTGCTTTCTAGCGCAGTGCCTTAATCACTAGGCCAAACTGGCTCTCCGGATTAGATAGGTGGAGTTGATTGGCACTAGATTTATTTATTTATGGTTAAAACCAAAGCTATACACAGAGTTGCCATAATTGCGCACATAAAGGCCTCACATTAACTGAATTTTGGGTCACATGAAGCACAACCTGGTATCAGTTTACAATTTCCACTAAGTTGAATATTGCAGCACATTCTCACCAATGTAATGCTGACTCTTACCAGAAACAGCAAGGAGTCAAGTGAGACACGTGTTTCTTCCATCACACAAGAAACCTGCTTACTCCACAGTGGAGCTTTTATGAAGGATGCTTGAATAAGAAGACTGGATCGGACACCTGTGTTGTTCTCTGTGGGGACCATGCCAAAAACACTGGACAAGGATGGAGGATCCAAGAGACCTCGGCTCCGGAAAGGATTGTTTGTAGCTCAGGGTTGAACTGCCTTTGGTGTAATCCAGTGTTTCCCAAACTTGACAATTTTAAGGCATGTGGACTTCAACTCCCAGAATTCCACAGCCAGTGTTGCTGGCTGTGGAATTCTGGGAGTTGAAGTCCTCATGCCTTAAAATTGTCAAGTTTGGGAAACACTGGACTGTAATCTATGAGTTTGGTTGTTTCCTTGCAGATGTTTCATTACCGAAGTAGGTAAAATGATCACTGCTAACAATGTGATCTACCTCTGATAGTGTTACCTAGTTGGGTAATGAAATGTCTGCAAAGAAACAGCCAAGCTCAGAGGACACCAAAGTCCCCACACCAACTCTGGCCAAAGAGCCCCTCGTTGTCTCAGCGCATCGAACTTCTCATCCCAGCATTAGTTGAGAGGAAACCTCATCCACTCCTGGGCTGGACTGTGGTTGTCAATCAAAGAAGGGGTCTCCTAGGAAGCATTAAGCCTTGGCTTTCTACAGCCTTCATCCGCCACCTACGTATCCAACCCTCAGGGAGGAGGCTGGGAAAGGGCTTTGACCGTAGGTAAATAAAGGCAGCTTCTCTGCTGTGGACATCTCGCCTGTGTTTCATCTCCCACGGTGGGAACCAACCACTCAGGGACACTTTAGAGTTCCTGTTATGACTCAGCAATTTACAGCTGCCTTTCTTTGATAGATGCTGGAAGACTTTTTTGGTGTTGCTTCTTCACTAGATGGTAAATATTTTAACCCCTTGGAGTTTTTAATTCAGATATCTTTATGTCTTAGAGTAGTCTGTAATAGCCACTGGTGTAGTGCTTATGTGACCCTCCATCATGAGCACTTTAAAGTACACACACCCAGACACACACACACAAAGCTCACATTAAACGAATTTAGGGTTATATGAAACGCAACATGACATCAATTTATAATTCACACTAAACTGATTATATAATTGAAAGTCGCCCTTCTTGTGACCTACGATGTGCTAAGTAAGACGGGGTTCATTTCATCAGGAGGGTGTCAGACACATATAAATAGCCACAAGTGACCCGCCCTTAAGGGCAGGGGTCCATCTCAACCCACGAGGACATTTTTCCCAAAGTTCATCCGAAATCTTCATCCTTCAATTCAATGCTGAACTCCGAAGTCTCCAGCGAGGGAGAGCGGAGTCAAAAGGATCGAGATGGCGGCTGTTTTGAAGGGCATCACATACACAACTAAAAAGCAGCAGACTTTGACTGCAGAGCATGGCACAGTCTGACTCCCATCTTGACTTTCTTTGAACTCCCTGAAAACAGCCCTCTTGATGATTTAGAACAATAATTTTATTAAGGATTAGATTCACAGATCAAAGTAAGAAACCTAATACAAATATCTGTGTGTGAATATAGGAAACAGAGGATGTGGGGGGGAAAAATAAAAAAAAAAAACCCTGAAGAAAAGATAGTAGGATAAATAATCTTTTGAACTTTATCCTCAGCCAACATATATTCAACATCAACACTTTATCACTAAATAAGCAACCGAGTGCATCCTAATTGCCCCCACCCCCATTTTCTCCTCTCTGACACTTCGGTTCTCCTCACTGATCCACAAACGGCAAGTAAGAACTAACAAAAATGCCTGGGTGCCTTGATTTAGGACTGTAAGCAATTTATGACTGGAAATCCATTCCAAGTTGTGGCCATAACTTTAGGACTACCTGTATTCTGCAAAACATTATACATACCCCACACATTTATAACTCTTTTGTATAATCACTCTGGCAAGTTACTAATGTGGCTTTGTGAGGAAAACATCCTCACACCCCCAACACTTACGCCCTTTTGCCTCATTGTGTACTCTCTCCTAGTATTTGAGGTTGCTTCACTAGAAAAAATATTTTTCTCACATCAAACATTTGTAGGATTTCCCTTCTGGGACTGTGTGATGTTCCTAGTAAACCTTAAGGTGTGACTGTTGAAAAACATTGTTCACAACTGAGGAGATTTATCTCTGCTATGGACTTTTTGGTGCATTTTTAGCTTTGATCTACACTGAAATTTTTTCTCGCACTCTACACACTTATAAGGCCACTCTCCTGTGTGACATCTGGTGTGTGTGCGAAGTGTTGAAGAATGGGCAAAACATTTCCCACACTCCAGACATTTATATGGTTTTTCTCCCGTGTGGATTCTCTGATGTATCACAAGAGTATCTTTCCGTGAAAAACATTTATCACACTCCGAGCATTTGTGAGGTTTCTCTCCTGTATGGATTCGGCTGTGACTTATAAGGGAATATGAATAAGCAAATGCTCTCCCACAGTCGAAACATTTGTAGTTTTTTTCCCCCGTGTGAATTTTCGCATGACTTCTAAGGGCTGAGGTGGTGCTATAAAATCTTCCACATTCATTGCATTGATATGGCTTCTCCCCTCTGTGGGTTTTATGATGGCTCCAAAGGTTCCCCTGGTGTCCAAAACATTTCCCACATTCTAGGCATCTGTACGGCTTCTCTCCTGTGTGGAACCTCTGATGGCTTCCAAGGTTTTGTTTTTGGGAAAAGCATTTCCCACACTCCACACACCTGTATGGCTTCTCCCCTGTGTGGATTCTCTGATGAATCTGAAGATGGGCTGGCGAAATAAAACTTTTCCCACATTCCATACATTTATAGGATAATTCCCCTTTGTGCCATTTCTGGTGTCTGTGAAGTTCTGAAGAATCCACAAATCGTCTCTCACATTCTGGACATTCATAGGGTCTCTCTCCAGTGTGACGTCTCTGATGTTGAAGCAGATTTGATTTCGTGGAAAAATATTTACCACATTCGAGGCACTTTTCTTTTTTCTCCTCTCTGTGTGTTTTCTCATGACTCCATAGACCTGAACTCCGGGCGAAACATTTTCCACACTCAAAGCATTTGTAAGGTTTTATTCCCGTATGAATCTTCTCATGGGCCCAAAGACTTGCGTTCTGAGAAAAGCTCTTCCCACATTGCCAACACTTGTAAGGTTTCTCCCCTGTGTGAATCCTCTCGTGGTTTCTGAGACTGGATTTTTCACGGAAAAAATTCCCACATTCCAGACACTGAAAAGCTTTCTCTGCAGTGTGGATTTTCTGATGTCTAAGAAGGCGTGACTTTCGACCAAAGGATAAGTTGCATTCCTCACATTTATAGGGGTTTTGGGTAGGGGGGCTTTTTGGATCTTTGGTTTCTTTTACAGAAAAGGATTCCTCGCCCTCCAAACCTTGACTGGAGCCGCTTCCCACATGGACCTTCCTGTGGGTCAAAAGGAGGGAGTAATGAGCAAAGGATTTCCCACACTCTGCGCATTCATGGGTTCTTTCGTGGTTTTTCGGAGTGCTGTTTGTGTCTGACAGGGGATCCAAGAGTTTCCCAGGCTCCATCCTTTCTGATGCTTGCTGCCTTGGGATGAATTTCTACTAACTGTTGATAGTTGGCTTGCAGGTAAATCTTTGGTCACAATCTTTGATCCAGTGTTAGAAAGAAAAAGAAAGGGAGAATATTATTTCCTTTTCAGAAATCAAAAAATCTTAACCATGAAGGTCTTCCAGTCCCGCCCTCTGCCCAGGGCAGGATGCACAGTACATATGGGACAAAATCTCCCATGATGGGACCCCCACATCTCTCAGAGGGATGTCCTCAACTTACGACCACAGTTGGACTGGAATTTTGGTCTTTTGGTGAAGCAGTGGTTAGGTGAGGGGTCACGTGACCACTTCTCTCCACAAGTGTAATCCCACACACTAGTCGCAATCATTAAGTAATCTTGAGGGTTTCTAAGTGGAGGGAGGGCTAAGGAATGGTTGTAGGGGTGCCTTGGGGATGGGAATGGTCCTGGGGATCAGGCACAGGTTACCCATGAGTTGGGGGCTGCTGAAGTGGGATGTAAAGCTCTTCCCCCTCTAAAAGTCTGTGCTGTCTCAGCCTGAGTATGCAAAAACAATCCTGATGGACAGCAATGCTGGGCTGGCCTGGGCCTTAAGTGGAGGCCTGGGGCCCTCAGCCGTTTCAGCCAGCTGCCACTGACCCCAGGACTGGACTTCAGCCCAGTGTCACCACTGCTACTGAGAAATGCCTTAATCCCAAGACCGGAGGCCTTTGCAGCCTTGTGCCATTCTCTAAGCCGCATGTTCCATACATATTTCCAAGCAACGTGTCCCAAAGCATCTCTAAGCTTCTTCAGGACCCCCTCAATTCACACATGCCCTGTGCCAGCACTCACATGGCCTCTCCTGCCCACTTAAGGCAACCCAAGATTCCTTACCTGAGATTTTGTCTGCTTAATGACCCGTGAAATTGCTCACCAACCAGGCCCATGAGCGCAGGATTGCAATGTTTGAGCAAAGCAGCCAAGTCACATCTCAATGACCCCTTCACGCAACGACCAAGAATCCGGTCCGAACTGTGGTAAGTCAGTCCAGAATGAACTATAGGAATCAGGAAAAAATTAAGGCATTACATAAGAGAAGGAAAGAGACTTCAGGCTAGTGCAGTGATGGCGAAACTTTTAGAGACCCAGTGCCCAAACTGCAACCCAAAATCCACTTATTTATCAACGGGTGCCGGGTGGGCGTGACCACAGTGGTCATGGCAGACTGGGTGGGCGGGGCCACAGTGGCAGGGGCCAGTCCTTGGCCATCTCCGCGGCACAGCATGCGTGCCCACAGAGAGGGCTCTGAGTGGAGCCTCTGGCACGCGTGCCATAGGTTCGCCACCACTGCCTTAGAACAGATGATTGATTCTTAAGCGAGCTCTAATTAATACACTGATGATATTGTTATTTTTTGTGATTTACTGATTTTTACCTGTTACTGTTGACTGTTAGGATTTCTTGAGATTTTATTAATAGTGTTTATACTGTCCGGCCATTGCGTTGTACAGAGCGAGGTTTGTGATCTTTCCATCTCTGTCATTGGTCTGCGTACTTGTTTTCCCCCCACCTCCAGGTATTTCCTACTCGGTATATCTGGTCCACAATGGCAGACGGTGTCTCGCATTCAGCTCCAGAATGCCCCGCCCCACAACAACAAAGCGCAGATCCACTGAATCTGAATCGGGGGGGGGGGGGGAGAAGAGAAAAAGCCAAAACAAAACATATCTCTCGGAAGGAGCCCTCTAAAACAGCTGAGCGAGGCCTCGAGGAGACATTTGGCATTGGAAAAATAATTCTCCAGGGCCCAAAGACTTAGATCCAATGAGGCTGAGATGGTTTACAGTCCCTCACCATCATGCGTGCCACAGGTTCGCCACCACTGGGCTAGTGTAACCAAGACACCCATTTCTGATTTCCTTTTCTTTCTTCCTTCTTCTGATTTTGCACTTATCAGCTCCATCCTATCATGACTACTTGGTCCTGCAATATTTTGTATATTTTATAAAATACTACAAGAAGGAAAGAGACTTCAGTCTAGTGCAGGGCTAGGCAACCTTGGCTCTTTTACGACTCGTGGACTTCACCTCCCAGAATTCCTGAGCCAGCATGAGGGAAACTATGGCCTCTTCATGACTCGTGGACTTCAACCCCCAGAATTCCTGAGCCAGCCATGCTAGACCAGGGCTTTTTCCACCGGTGGCACGCTACCACTTGTGGTACTTTGCCACATGGCAGGTGGTATTAAAGTGGAATGAAACAGAATAACATAGAATAAAAATGAATAATAATAATAATGATAATGAAAAAAAAATGACTAAAAGCAAAATGATGTGTCTGCATAATTCCTGGAAGAAAGCTGTGTTAAGCAAAAAGCTGTGTTAACTGACCTAATACATATTTAGAAACATTGTATAAGTAAAACTGCCATCATTGTCTTCCCATGAGAAATGAACCTAACATGTGAGAAACAAACTGAATGTTATACAATGTCGATTCCATATACAATGTAAGATGCCATGAAAACTCCCTTTGTTCCTTAGAAAGGGGAGAGCTATAACGATTGTAGTTTGGAACCTTCCTCTTGTTCAGAAATTTGCTGATTGTTAATCACTTCTGAACCTTTGCAGCAAATAAATCTCTCTGTTTCATCCTTTGGAATTCGTAAAAGTCCTTTATTTTTTTAAAGTCCTTTTACTTTTTCCACAAGAGTATGGGATTGCTAACCAAGTGTAGCAGCGGAGGGGAATGAGCCAAAGCTAGTCAAGGCTGAGGGAGAGGCAACTGCAGCTGCAGGGCTGTCTGGGCTCCAGCTGATTGGCGCTTCCAGAAGCAGCTCAGGGGAGGGGGAGAGAAGTGGTTGGGGGGGGGGGGAAGGGGATAAAAGACACCAGGAAAGGTTTAATCCCTTTAAACCAGTCTTTCTCAACCTTGACAATTTTAAGGCATGTGGACTTCAACTCCCAGAATGTCAAGGTTGAGAAACACTGCTTTAAACAAATGTAATTAGTTTTACCCCCTTTAATTAAGTCTGTCTGTGGCTTTTAGAAAGTTTTCTTTGAAGCTAAAATGGCTTAATTTAAAGCTTTTCCTAATTGCTGGAACCTTTCAGTCTAGAATTGCAACATTGTGACACATGACATGCCTGAGGCAGTTTAAAGAGAAAAAAAAAAGATGGGAGTTTTGTGTTTCTTTATTTTCTTGCTTTGCACTTGATTCCTGTGTCTTTGAGGGTACAGGGAAGGGATTGGGGGGGGGGTGCATTCTTACTACACTGTGGAAGGGCCAACCAGCTAGCTCAGGAGTCTACAAACTTAGCAACTTTAAGATCTGTGGACTTCGACTCTCAGAATTCCTCAACCAGCCATGAGGGCTAAGGAGTTCTGGGAGTTGAAGTCCACAGATCTTAAAGTTGCTAAGTTTGAAGGCCCCCAAACCTGGTAGTGGTGCATATGAATATATAAAGATAAATTCATGATACATTTGCCAGTGCAAAGGGAAAGGGATTCAGCAAAGGAACAGCCACCGAAGAAATTAAAACTGGTACTTTTTTTTTTACTTTTTTCTAGTTTATAATATTTTATTAGATTATAGAATAAAATACAAAAATACAAAAGCAGATAGTAGGAGACAGTGGGGAGGAAAGGGGGGGAAGTGAGGAGAAGGGAAAAAGAACATACTTCCTTTGTTGCAGTAGAACAGTGGTTCTCAACCTGTGGGTCGGGACCCCATTTGGGGTCGAACGACCATTTCACGGGGGTCGCCAAACAACGCAGTCCGCCATTTTTTCCCCCTTTTCCTTAGCTGTGCTACTCCCTTTTATTCTATTGGCTTTTGAAAGCCAATAGAATAGACTCTCTTGAATAGAGTCTAATTCTATTGGCTTTCAAAAGCCAATAGGAATTGTCCAGGCTGTCTCTGCCCTGCTGAGCCCGCCAAAAGTCCCATTCTGCAAACAGTGCTGCATCAGTTGAGTAGTCCTCGACTTACGACCGGTTGAGTAGTCCTCGACTTATGACCGGTTGGGGGTCGCGGCATTAAAAAGGTTGAGAACCACTGCAGTAGAAGGAAGCATTAACATTGAACCTCAACTTTTTATTTTTCCATAATATTATCAACTAGCCATTTCTATAACAAATGAAACTAATCAGTAAACCCCCCCCCCTTTTTAGTCATCAAGTTTTTGACACCTTGCTAAGCACCGGTCGTACTCAAATATTGTCATGTCCTAAAAGTAGTACAATCTGTGAAATGGTTGAAAAGCCCTGTGCTAGTGTAACCAAGCCACCCATTTCTGATTTCCTTTTCTTTCTTCCTTCTCCTGATTTTGCACGTACGAGCTCCCTCCCATCATGACTTCATCCTGACTTTCTTGTGAAATATTTTGTATATTTTATAAAATCCTAGCAAAAAGAAACATATGGATCAAGGAAGCTACAAATCAATCATGCTGGCATCAATACCTGGAAAGATGCTAGAAAAGAAAATGGATCGGTGAAAGCCTACAAACGAAAAAAGCTATTACTAGACGCCAACATGGGCTTGTCAATAATAGATCATGGCAGAAAAAAACGTATTAAATTCTTTGACTAAGTGACAAAATTAGTGGAACAGTAAGACTACATGGACACAATACACTTCAGTGAGGCATGTGACAAAGTAGACCACAGCCGACCTCTTGGCAAAATAGAAAAATGGGAGACACACAGCATCACCCCCAGATGGATTCGTAACTGGCTGACCAAACGCACTCAACGTAAAGTCCTTAATGGAACTTAGTTATGCCTTCACCCAGCACCATTTCATTGCATTTTGTTTTGTCAAATAAATATTTAAAAACTATACACTTATTCTCCAAATTAAGATTTAATCAAATTTTATTTACTCACCTTTAAAGTTGCAGCTAAGAAGTCTCTCGGTCACCTGTTCCCCCTCGGAGTCAAGGCCAGGGATGACCCTCACTGCTGACCAGTTTGATTTCTCCTTAATCCATTGACCCTTTGTGCAGGAAGCTGCTTCTCCAACTGGGCCACAATTTCCAAAATCTCTATTATGGAGTCCCGGCCAAAGGTTGGTGGGTCCCAATCCAAGAACGGCCCTTCTCTGTGGAGCTCATGGCCACGTCCTCACTGGTCTCCTGCAAAGAGAAATGAGAAGGGCTCAGATGCTGAACATAATCTGTAAATGACCTGGAAGCGGGAGGAGAATATGGAATTATTTGTTGAGAATACAAAATAATGGAGACAAAATCCTGATTCAAGATGATCTCGATGGGCCAAAATGGAAGAAACCAGCAAGATCAAGTCCAACAGGGAGAGAGGCAGAGCTGTGAGTAGGAAAACTCAAAGGATGAGAGAGATCAGATGCGGCAGAGCATGTGGGAAAAGGGCTGCTCTTTCCAGACAGTTGTTTCAAAAATATGTACAGTTAGAAAAGGCAGCCTTTTGGCCATCAGCTTGGTTTTTTTACCTGCTCACAAGACCAGCCTTACAAAACTTCCTTTGGAAAACATCCAGCAAAATAAGGGCTGAGACATCACAGGCTCTTCTGGACAAATCAAGGAAAATGTAAAGTTTACAAATTCTACCCAGGTTTTAAAAACAGATTAGCCTGAAAACAAAGGATTTTATTTTTCGCCTTTTAGACAGAGCACAAAGAAAGAGGATCCCTTTTGTGCGATAGGACAACATGAGCTCAATTCAAGTAAATTTAAATTGGTTTTCTTTCCATCCCAAACCCTCCCCTCCCAGTGGCAATGCGGTCAATGTGTGTTAAGATCCCATTACAAATCTCACTAAATCTTTTAAAGCTCCGTTTACTCCATTTGTGTAGCCGCACTTGCGGGATATGCATGGTCAGAGACCTCCTGCTCTGGCGGACCACAGAGAGACCTTCTGGAGTAATTTCCCTAAAAGCTCCTTCCCGGATCCACCCGGAGCGCCGCGGGGAGCCTTGGCCGGGCGAGGAGAGGGCAGATCCAGCCCGGGGAGGGATCCCTCTTTGCCCCCCTGGAGAGAAGGGAGGGATCCACTCCCTGCAGGCGACGCCAGAGCCGAATCTCCCCAAGGAAAACCCGGCAAGCCGAAGAGCCGGATCCGCAGCTACCTTTCTCCTGGCGGGGGGGGGGGAAGCTCTCCTGGCGGGAGGGGCGCCCCAAAGGCCGGAGGGGGAGCAGCCAGACCTCCCCGAAGTAAGACCCAGAAGCCTCTCCCGAGGGATCCAGCGTCGATCCTGCCAGGGCGAAGAGGGACGCGCGGGAGGGAAGCGGAAATCCAGAGAGTGGGAGGAGAGAGGCGGAGGCGGGGCTTCTGCTCTCCTCTCGGGCTCCGCCTCCGCCTGGCAGCCCCGCCCCTTGGCCGCCTCTTTTCTGCTTCCCTCCCAGCTAGAATCACGTGCTCCGAAACAGCCTCTGCTCCTCCGATGGGCGCCGGTGTCGAGGTTTCCTCTGCCCATGGGAAGAGCGTCCCTCCCTGACCGCTGGAAGCGGGGCAGCTCTTCCTGCTCCAGCGTTTGTGTGAGGCTGGGCAGCTGCCCAAAGAGCGGTGCCTGTTTTAGGCATCTCCTGGGATCCCTTCCAAGAAGAGAGCCGTAGAATCAGATAGATGGAGAGATGTTTTTCCCAACAAGGCCAATCACTCGCTCCGTGAGATGGATGGTGTCTATATGTGATAATAAATAAATGAGAATAAATATGTATCTAGATCCGGGTCATAAAGTACTCTTTTGGGGGGGGGAGTGTCTGTCATAACATCAAATGGAGGCAGATTGATGGCTGCCTGTACTGAACTTCCATGGCTCTCTCTCTCTCTCCAGCTGTGCCTGAGCTCTTGGCTGAAAGGGGGGGGGGGTCGATCCAAACTCAGCCACTCTCCCTTGAGCTGGGAAGGGAAGAGACCCCCACGGGGGGGGGGGGACCAGGAATAATGAAACCCCCTTTGTGGGCAGAAGGAGCGAAATGCTCACATGAGGGGGGGGGAGAGTGGAGGAATTAGCAGCATGAAAGTGACACAAGGGGATCTTTGTCCTCGTTTCACTTGACCTTCCGCGCAGCCCAGGACTGGACCTTCTTCCCAAAGAGCCTTAAACCCATGAAGGGAAAGAGCCCCCATAAGACCTGAGAAGCATCAGGGAACCAGGCGCCTCTGGGGAACCAGGTGTCTGGATCAAGGTGCTCACAGGGGCCCCACCCTGTGCTTGGAGGGGGCAGGAAAATGCCAGAAGACCCCTGATGTAGCCAATAGGAGTTGGGTAGGATCCCAGCTTCTGAGCCCATCAGGCACTACAGTTGACTCAGAAGGGATTAAGACCCCCTTCGCTTTCGTCGATTTTGCTACGCTGCAGCCATCCAAGCTAACTAAGATTGAGAGCATTTTCAAGGAAGAATGGCAGAAAATCCCCTAATCCAGGGGATCGCTAAAACTCATGAGGTCATCTAGTCCAACCCCCTGCTCAGTTAGGAAACCCTATACCATTTCGGACAAATGGCTGTCCAGTCTCTTCTTAAAAACTTCCAGGGTTGGAGCATTCACAGCTTCTGGAGGCAGGTTGTTCCACTGGTTAATTGTCAGGAAGTTTCTCCTTAATTCTAGGTTCCTTCTCTCCTTGATTAGCTTCCATCTGTTGCTTCTTGTCCTGCCTTCAGGCGCCTTGGAGAACACTCATCCCATCCGGCAATCCAGGTATGCCAAGCTTGTGGCGTCACACCCCAAAAGACTCACATCAGAGGCTGTAATTGATGCCAAAGGTGCGTCCACAAAGTACTGAGCGAAGGCTTTGAATACTTTTGCCAATGTGATATTTCAGTTTTTTATTTTAAAAAAATTACAGACATTTCTAAAATTCGGTTTTCACTTTGTCATTATGGGGTACTGAGTGTAGATTAATGAGGGGGGAAAAAGAATTTCAATAACTGTAGAATCAGGCTGCTGCATAACAAAATTGACAAAAGGGAAGGGGGGTCTGAATATTTTCTGAATGCACTGTAAGGTGTGGTTCATTGAATCACGAGTGTGTGAGGCACGTGTAGGGAGCCACCAATGGCCCGCCCTTAACAGCGGGGGTCCATCCAAATCCCCAGGACATTTTTCCTAAAGTTCACCCAAAATCTACACCTTTGAATCCAACCCTGGAAGTCAGAAGTGTCCAGTGAGGGAGGATGAAAAGATCTAAAATGGGGGCTCTTTGTTCCTAACCAAAAAGCAGCAGGACTTTGACTGCACAGCATAGCACATTTTGACCACAATCTAGACTCAGTCCATGCTCTGAAAACAGTCCTCTTGGTTATTTTGAACAATACTTTAAGGATTGTATTCACACATCAAACAAACAAACTCAACACAGGTTCAGTATGTCAACATATGTGTGTATATGTGTGTGAATATACGCAAAAGACAATGTGAAAAAAAGGGGAAATCCCTCCCAAAAAGATAGTAAGAAAAAGAAACATTCAATCTTCATCCTCAGCCAGCATATATTCAACGTCAACATTTTATCACTAAATAAACAACTGGATGCATCTTTGTTATATCACACCCCTGATTTCTCCTCTCCAGATCTTCAGTTCTCCTCACTCATCAACAAAGGCCTAGTAAAAAAATAACAAAAATATCTGGGGGCCTTGACTAATGACTAACAACTTATGGCCAGAAATCCATTTCCAGTTGTGCTGATGCGTCAAAGATTTCCTGTACTCTTGAAACATTATATATACATTGTGCCATTTTTGGTGTCTCTGAAGTTGATAAGAATCCACAAATGATCTCTCACATTCTGGGCATTCATAGGGTCTCTCTCCAGTGTGAAGTCGCTGGTGTCGGACCAGGGTTGATTTCCTGGAAAAACGTTTCCCACATTCAAGGCACTTTTCATTTTTCTCCCCTCTGTGTGTTTTCTCATGTCTCCTAAGAGCTGAACTCTGTGATAAAAAGAAAACCCTCCAAAACAGATAATAGGAAAAAGAAACATTCGATCTTTATCCTCAGCCAGCACATATTCAACATCAACATTTTATCACTAAATAAGCATCCTAATTGCCCCTACCCCCATTTTCTCCTCTCTGAATCATCAGTTCTCCTCACTGATCCATAAACGGCTAGTAAGAATTAAGAAAAATGCCTAGGTGCCTTGATTTAGGACTGTAAGCAATTTATGACTGGAAATCCATGCCAAGTTGTGGCCATAACTTTAGCACTATCTGTATTCTGCAAAACATTATACATACTCCCCATACATTTATAACTCTTTTGTGTAATCACTCAGGTAAGTTACTAATGCGGCTCTTGTGACCTACAATGTATGTCCTAAGTAAGAAGTGGTTCATTTAATCAAGAGTGTGTCAGGCACATATAAATAACAAGTGACCTGCCCTTAAGGGCAGGGGTCCATCCCAATCCATGAGGACATTTTTCCCAAAGTTCATCCGAAATCTACGTCCTTCAATTCAATGCTGAACTCTGAAGTCTCCAGCGAGGGAGGGCGGAGTCAAAAGGATCGAGATGGCGGCTGTTTTGAAGGGCATCACATACACAACTAAAAAGCATCAGGACTTTGACTGCAGAGCATGGCACAGTCTGACTCCCATCTTGACTTTCTTTGAACTCCCTGAAAACAGCCCTCTTGATGATTTTGAACAATAATTTTATTAAGGATTATATTCATATATCAAAGCAAGAAACCTAATACAAATAACTGTGTGTGAATATAGGAAAGAGAGGATGTGGGGCGAGGAAACGCCCAAAAAAGATAGTAGGAAAAGGAACTTTTGATCTTTGTCGTCAGCCAACATATATTTAACATCAACACATTATCACTAAATAAGCAACCGGATGCATCCTAATCGCACCCACCCCCATTTTCTGCTCTCTGAATCTTCAGTTCTCCTCATTGATCAACAAACGGCTAATAAGAATTAACAAAAATGCCTGGGTGCCTTGATTTAGGTCTGTAAGCAATGTATGACTGGAAATCCATTCCAAATTGTGGCCATAACTTTAGGACTACCTGTATTCTGCAAAACATTATACATACCCCACATATTTATAACTCTTTTGTATAGTCACTCTGGCAAGTTACTAATGTGGCTTTGTGAGGAAAACATCATCACACGCCCAACACTTACGCCCTTTTGCCTAATTGTGTACTCTCTCCTAGTATTTGAGGTTGCTTCACTAGAAAAAATATTTTTCCCACATCAAACATTTGTAGGATTTCTCTTCTGGGACTGTGTGATGTTTCTAGTAAATGTTAAGATGTGACTATTGAAAAAAAAGTGTTCGCAACATTGTTCACAACTGAGGCGATTTATCTCTGCTATGGACTTTCTGGTGCATTTTTAGCTTTGATTTACAATGAAAATTTTTCTCATACTCTGCACACTTCTAAAGCCACTCTCCTGTGTGACATCTGGTGTGCGTGCGAAGTGTTGAAGAATGGGCAAAACATTTCCCACACTCCAGACATTTATATGGTTTTTCTCCCGTGTGGATTCTCTGATGTATCACAAGAGTATCTTTCCGTGAAAATATAAATCATCAACAACCTAAAATATGCAGATGATACCACTCTAATGGCAGAAAGTGAAGAGGAACTAAAGAGCCTCTTGATGCGGGTGAAGAAGGAGAGTACAAAAGTTGGCTTGAAACTCAACATTAAGAAAACCAAAATCATGGCATCCGGCCCTCTCAATTCCTGGCAAATAGATGGGAAAGAAATGGAAGTAATGACAGATTTTATTTTTCTGGGCTCCAAGATCACCTCAAATGGGGACTGCAGCCAAGAAATTAAAAGACGCTTGCTCCTGGGGAGGAAAGCTATGGCAAATCTAGACAGCATTCTAAAAAGCAGAGACATCATCCTGCCAACAAAAGTGCGTATAGTCCAGGCCATAGTTTTCCCAGTTGCAATGTATGGCTGTGAAAGTTGGACCATAAGAAAGGCTGAGCGCAAAAGAATTGAGGCCTTTGAACTATAGTGCTGGAGAAGACTTCTGCGAGTCCCTTGGACTGCAAGGCGTTCAAACCGGTCAGTCCTAGAAGAGATCAACCCCGACTGCTCTTTAGAAGGCCAGATCCTGAAGTTGAAACTCAAGTACTTTGGCCACCTAATGAGAAGGAAGGATTCACTGGAGAAGAGCCTAATGCTGGGAAAGATTAAGGGCAATAGAAGAAGGGGACGACAGAGAATGAGATGGCTGGATGGAGTCACTGAAGCAGTAGGTGTGAATTTAAATGGACTCCAGAAGATGGAAGAGGACAGGAAGACCTGGAGGAACGTTGTCCATGGGGTCGCGATGGGTCGGACACGACTTCGCAATTAACAACAACAAATAAATCATTTCATTTTTTAATTTGTAGTTATATCCACTTTTATTGTTTTTACAAATAATTCAAATCAGGGAACGTATCCCACGTCTTCCTCCTCCTGTTTTCCTCACAACAACCCTGTGAGGTGGTTAGGCTGAGAGAGTGACCCGCCCAAGGTGGGAGTGGAACTCACGATCTCCTACTTTCTAACCCGGGGCCTTAACCACTAGGCCTTGCTGCTTGTCCTAGGAAGGTGTTGATTGCCGTTTCCTCCTAACTGGACAATAAATATTTAATTTCACTCCCAGGAGCTTTTAATTCAGATGCCTTCTTAGCGCCTTACAGCAGGGGTCTTCCAACTTGACCCTTTTATCACTTGGGGACTTCAACTCCCAGAATTCCTGAGCCAGCCATGCTGAGGGGAAAGGGAGAGGTTTCCAAGCTGAGCCACGCTGGCTCAGGAATTCTGGGAGTTGAAGTCCACGAGTCATAAAAGAACCAAGGTGGCCTAGCCCTGGCCTAGTGGGCTCTGGGGATTGGGAGATGGGCAACAAAGAGAATGTAATAGTAATAGTAGTGATAATGTTACCCAGTTGGGTAATGAAACATCTGCAAGGAAACAACCAAACTCATAGAGTACACCAAAGGCAGTTCAACCCTGAGCTACAAACAATCCATTCTGGAGCTGAGGTCTCTTGGATCCTCCATCCTTGTCCAGCACATATAGCAGAATCCCCACAGAGAACAATGCAGCTGTTCGATCCAGTCTTCTTTTCCAAGCATCCTTCATAAAAGCTCCACTGTGGAGCAAGCAAAGTTCTTGTGTGGTTGAAGAAACACGTCCCACTTGACTCCTTGGTGTTTCTGGTAGAGTCAGCATTACACTTGTGAGAATATGCTGCAATATTCAATTTACTGTGAATTGTAGACTGATACCAGGTTGGGTTTCATGTGACCCAAAATTCAGTTAATGTGATGCTTTCATGTGTGCAATTATGGCAACTTTGTGTACAGCTGTGGTTTTAACCGTAAATAAATCTAGTCCCAATCAACTCCACCTATCTGATCCGGGAGAGCCAGTTTGGCCTAGTGCAGGGGTAGGCAACCTTGGCTCTTTTATGACTCGTGGACTTCAACTCCCAGAATTCCTGAGCCAGCCATGCTGAGGGGAAAGGGAGAGGTTTCCAAGCTGAGCCACGCTGGCTCAGGAATTCTGGGAGTTGAAGTCCACGAGTCGTAAAAGAGCCAAGGTTGCCTACCCCTGGCCTATAGTGGGCTCTGGGGATTGGGAGATGGGCAAAAAGGAGAATGTGAGAACACCCATCCATGCTCAGGGGTCCCACCCAATTTAAACTCTCAGGATGGAGGGTCAGGGAATCTCTGCAGTACAGGCTATTAGAGACCCCTGTAAGACAGGGGTCTTCAAGCTTGGCCCTTTTATGACTTGTGGACTTCCACTCCCAGAATCCCTCAGATAGGCAGACTGGCTGAAGAATTCTGGGAGTTGAAGTCCCCAAGTCATAAAAGGGCCAAGCTTGAAGACCCCTGCTGTAAGGCGTTCAGAAGGCATCTGAATTAAAAGCTCCTGGGAGTGAAATTAAATATTTTACTATCCAGTTAGGGGGAAACGGCAATCAAATCTTTCAGCAGGTATAAAAAAGAGGTAGGGCCGCATACAAACACACAGACACGCTGGAGCAGGAGGGGCAGCCCCTCTTTCAGCTTGCACAGAGGACACTCTGCCCATGGGCAGAGGAACCCGCGACACCAACGCGCATCGGAGGATCAGAGGAGGTTTCGGAGGACGCGGTCGCGGCTGGGAAGGCAGATTAAGGGGGAGGGGAGGCCGGGAGGGTGGAAAGAGGAGCGGAGTCTGCCAAGGGGCGGGGCTGCAAGGCGGGGGCGGAGCCCGAGAAGAGCGCAGGAGCTCCGCCCCCTCCCCTCCCTCTCCTTGGATTTCCGCTTCCCTCCCCGTGTCCCTTTTTTCCCTGGGAGGATCGGCGCTGGATCTCCTTGGCGTATTCCCTGGGCTGGATCGGCGCTGGATTCCCCCGCCCAAGGCTCCCGATGGTTCCGGGAAGGACCTTTGTTTCTCAAGAGGTTCTCATTGTGGTCCGTCAGTTCTCATTGTGGTCCGTCTCTGAGCATGCAAATTCAGCACGTGCAGGGGCAAAAATGGAGTAAACGGAGCTTTCAAATGTTTATTGAGATTTGTAACGTGCTATAGGGAGAGCAGCCAGACCTGCCCCGAGCGGGATCCAGAAGTATCTCCCGAGGGATCCAGCGCTGATCCTGCCGGGGAGAAGCGAGATAGGCAGAAGGAAGCGGAGATCCAGCGAGTGGGAGGGCCGAGGGGGGCGGGGCTTCTGCTTTCCTCCTCCGTTTTGCAGCCCCGCCCCTTGGCCGCCTCTTCCCCTCCCATCCAGGATCACGTGCTCCAAAACCTCCTTTGCCCCTCCGATGGGTGCTGGTGTCGAGGTTTCCTCTGCCCATGGGAAGAGTGTCCCCCCCCCCTCACGACCGCTAGAAGCGGGGCAGATCTTTCTTCCCCAGTGTGGGTCCTTGTGTGAGGCTAGGCCAGGGGTAGGCAACCTTGGCTCTTTTAGGCTTCTATTATGTTTGCAAGCCACCCCCCCCCCCAAGAGTTATCCTTTACAAAAAGAGTGGCCATAGAATCAAACAGATGGATGGATGTTTTCCTAACAAGGCAAACCAGTCGCTCTGTGAGATGGATGGTTTCTAAATGTGATAATAAATAAATGAGAATAAATATGTATGAGCCAGCAGTGTGCTGCAGCTGCCCAAAAAGTCAACATAGTGCTGGGCTGCATTAACAGAGGGATAGAATCAAGATCACGTGAAGTATTAATACCACTTTAAAATGCCTTGGTAAGGCCACACTTGGAATACCGCATCCAGTTTTGGTCACCACGATGTAAAAAGATGATGAGACTCTAGAACAGTGTTTCTCAACCTTGACAATTTTAAGGCATGTGGACTTCAACTCCAAGAATTCCACAGCCAGCATTGCTGGCTGTGAAATTCTGGGAGTTGAAGTCCACATGCCTTAAAATTGTCAAGGTTGAGAAACACTGCTCTAGAAAGAGTACAGAGAAGACGACAAAGATGGTCACGGGACTGGAGGATAAAACATGTATGGAACAGTTGCTGGAATTGGGTATGTCTAGTTTAATGAAGAGAAGGACAAGGAGTGACAGGATAGCTGTGTTCCAATATCTCAGGGGCTGCCCCAAAGAAGAGGGAGTCAAGCTATTCTCCAAGGCGCCTGAAGGCAGGACAAGAAGCAAAGGATGGAAACTAACCAAGGAGAGAAGCAACCTAGAACTAAGGAGAAACTTCCTGACAGTTAGAGCAAGTAACCAGTGGAACAACCTGCCTCCAGAAGCGGTGAATGCTCCAACGCTGGAAGTTTTTAAGAAGAGACTGGACAGCTATTTGTCTGAAATGGTATAGGGTTTCCTGCCCCGAGCAGGGCGTTGAACTAGATGACTGAAGGTCCCTTCCAACTTTATTAATTATTGTTGTTGTTGTTGTTATTATTATTATCTAGATTTGGGTCATGAAGTACCTTTTGTGGAGGCGGTGTCTGTCAGAACATCGAATGGACGCAGGTTGATGGCCACCTGTACAGAACTCCCACAGCTGTGTGTGTGTGTGTGTGTGTGAATTAGCGGGGTGAACCTGGCAAAACGGCCTCTTTTTCCTCGTATCCATTGACCTTCCAGATAGCCCAGGACTGGACCTTCTTCCCAAAGAGCCTTAAACCCATAAAGGGAAAGAGCCCCAATAAGACTTGAGAAGCATCAGGGAACCAGGAGCCCCTGGGGAACCAGGGGTCCGAATCAAGATGCTCACAGGGCCCTGCGCCCTGTGCTTGGAGGGGGAGGGAAGATGCCAGAAGCCTCTCTCCATTCTGGATTTTCTGATGTCTACGACATTGTGACTTTTGAGCAAAGCATATGTCACATTCTACATATTTATAGGGTTTTTGGCTGGGGTGGCTTCTGAGATCTTTGGCATCTGTTCCAGAGAAGGATTTCTCACCCTCCAAACCTTGACTGTATCCGCTTCCCACATGGACCTTCCTATGGGTCAAAAGGAAGGACCAGCAAGCAAAGGATTTCCCACAATCTGAGCATTTGTGGGTTCTTTTGTGCGGTTTGAGAGTGCTGATTGTGTCTGGCGGGGGATCCAAGAATTTCCAAGGCTCCATCCTGTATTTCTGTTGATTGTTAGCTTGCAGATAAATCTTTGAAAACAATATTTTATTTTTTAAAAAAAATAGAAATGAAGAATAATATTTCCTTTTGAGCAAGATAAAGAATCACAGGCTCCTCGTCTTGGAAGGGACCATGAAGGTCTTCTAGTCTGACCCTGTGCTGTACACCCCAGACAAAATCTCCATTAAAATTAATTTCATTTTTTTACTTTTATCATATTCCACCTATATTATTTTTATGAATAACTCAAGGCAACAAACACCTCCGACATACTTTCCTCCTCCTATATTCCTTACAACCACCCTGTGAGGTGGGCCAGAGAGAGTGAATGATCCCAACTGGCTTTCGTGGTCGATTTGAACTCATGGTCTCCGGCTTTCTAACCTATTGCCGTAACCATTAGGCCAGGGGTAGGCAACCTTGGCTCTTTTATGACTTGTGGATTTCAACTCCCAGAATTCCTGAGCCAGTGTGGCTCAGCTTGGAAACCTCTCCCTTTCCCCTCAGCATGGCTGGCTCAGGAATTCTGGGAGTTGAAGTCCACGAGTCATAAAAGAGCCAAGGTTGCCTACCCCTGCACTAGGCCAAACTGGCTCTCCCGGATCAGATAGGTGGAGTTGATTGGGACTAGATTTATTTACGGTTAAAACCACAGCTGTACACAAAGTTGCCATAATTGCACACATGAAAGCATCACATTAACTGAATTTTGGGTCACATGAAACCCAACCTGGTATCAGTCTACAATTCACAGTAAATTGAATATTGCAGCATATTCTCACAAGTGTAATGCTGACTCTACCAGAAACACCAAGGAGTCAAGTGGGACGTGTTTCTTCAACCACACAAGAACTTTGCTTGCTCCACAGTGGAGCTTTTATGAAGGATGCTTGGAAAAGAAGACTGGATCGGACAGCTGCATTGTTCTCTGTGGGGATTCTGCTATATGTGCTGGACAAGGATGGAGGATCCAAGAGACCTCAGCTCCAGAATGGATTGTTTGTAGCTCAGGGTTGAACTGCCTTTGGTGTACTCTATGAGTTTGGTTGTTTCCTTGCAGATGTTTCATTACCCAACTGGGTAACATTATCACTGCTAAGGATGTTACTTAGAGCTGATAATGTTACCTTGTTGGGCAATGAAAAGCTCAGAGGACACCAAGATCCTCCCACCAGCTTTGGCCAAATAGCCCCTCGTTGTCTCAGTACATTGAGCTTCTCATCCCTCTACCAGTTGAGAGGGAACCTCATCCATTCCTGGGCTGGACCATGGGTCTTGGTCAAAAAAGGGATCTCCTTGGCTTTCTGCAGCCTTCATCCATTCCACCTCCGTATCCAACCCTCAGGAAGGAGGCTGGGAAAGGGCTTTGACCGTCGGTTAATAAAGGCAGTTTCTCTGCTGTGGACATTTTGCCTGTGTTTCATCTCCCAGGGTGGGACCCAACCACTCAGGGACACTTCAAAGTCCCAGCAATCTACAGCTGCCTTTTTTGGCAGCTGCTAGACGACCTTTTTTTGGTGTTCTCTCTTAACAGGATGGTAAATATTTTAACTCCTGGGAGTTTTTAATGCAAATATCTTCAGGCCTTAGAATGGTGTGTAATAGCCACCGGTGTAATGCTTGGGTGACACTTCATCATGAGCCCTTTCAAATACTCACACGCAAGCCTCACATTAAATCAGTGGTTCTCAACCTGTGGGTCGGGACCCCATTTGGGGTCGAACCACCATTTCACGGGGGTCGCCAAACAACGCAGTCCGCCATTTTTCCCGCCCTTTTCCTTAGCTGTGCTACTCCCTTTTATTCTATTGGCTTTTGAAAGCCAATAGAATAGACTCTCTTGAATAGAGTCTAATTCTATTGGCTTTCAAAAGCCAGTAGGAATTGTCCAGGCTGTCTCTGCCCTGCTGAGCCCGCCAAAAGTCCCATTCTGCAAACGGTGCTGCACCAGTTGAGTAGTCCTCGACTTACGACCGGTTGAGTAGTCCTCGACTTACGACCGGTTGGGGGTCGCGGCATTAAAAAGGTTGAGAACCATTGAATTAAATGAATTTGGGGTTGTATGAAACACGTGACATCAATTTACAATTCACACTAAATTGATGATATAATTGAAAGTCGCCCTTCTTGTGACCTACGATGTATGTGCTAAGTAAGATGGGGTTCATTTCATCACGAGTGTGTCAGGCACATATAAATAGCCACAAGTGACCCGCCCCTAAGGGCAGGGGTCCATCCCAATCCACGAGGACATTTTTCCCAAAGTTCATCCGAAATTTACATCCTTCAATTCAATCCTGAAGTCCGAAGTCTCCAGCGAGGGAGGGCGGAGTCCAAAGGATCAAGATGGTGGCTATTTTGAAGGGCATCACATACACGGCTAAAAAGCAGGACTTTGACTGCAGAGCATGGCACAATCTGACCTCATCTTGACTTTTTTTGATCTCCCTGAAAACAGCCCTCTTGATGATTTTGAACAATAATTTTATTAAGGATTAGATTCACAGATCAAAGCAAGAAACCTAATGCAAATATCTGTGTGTGAATATAAGAAAGAGAGGATGTGGTGGTGGGGAAACACCCAGAAAAAGGAACTTTCGATCTTTGTCTTCAACCAGCATATATTCAACATCAACACCTTATCACTAAATAAGCAACCGGATGCATCCTGATTGCCCCCACCCCCACTTTCTCCTCTCTGAATCTTTCGTTCTCCTCACTGATCCACAAACGGCTAGTAAGAATTAACAAAAATGCCTGGGTGCCTCGATTTAGGACTGTAAGCAATTTATGGCTGGAAATCCATTCCAAATTGTGGCCATAACTTTAGGACTACCTGTATTCTGCAAAACATTATACATACACACATTTATAACTCTTTTGTGTAATCACTCTGGCAAGTTACTAATGCTGCTTTGTGAGGAAAACATTCTCACACCCCCAACACTTACGCCCTTTTGCCTCATTGTGTACTCTCTCCTAGTATTTGAGGTTGCTTCACTAGAAAAAAACACTTTCCCCATACCAAACATTTGTAGGATTTCCCTTCTGGGACTGTGTGAAGGTCCTGGTGAACAATAAAGTGTGACTTCTGAAAAAAAAAGTTCACTCATTGTTCACAACTGAAAGGGTAGAGATCTCTGCTATGGACATTCTGATGCATTTTTAGCGTTGATTTACAATGAAAAGTTTTTCTAACACTCTGCATACTTGTGAGGCCTCTCTCCTGTGTGAGTTCTGGTATGCGTGCGAAGTGTTGAAGAATGGGCAAAACATTTCCCACACTCCAGACATTTATGTGGTTTCTCTCCAGTGTGGATTCTCTGATGTATCACAAGATGAATTTTCTGTGAAAAACATTTATCACACTCTGAGCATTTGTGAGGTTTCTCTCCCGTATGGATTCGGCTGTGAATTATAAGGTAAGATGACTGAGCAAATGCTTTCCCACAGTCGAAACATTTGTAGCCTTTTTCCCCCGTGTGAATTTTCACATGGATTTTAAGGGATGATGCAGTGCTATAAAATCTTCCACATTCGTTGCATTGATATGGCTTCTCCCCTGTGTGGGTTTTATGATGTCTCCAAAGATTCCCCTTTAATCTAAAATATTTCCCACATTCTATGCATCTGTATGGCTTCTCTCCTGTGTGGACACTCTGATGCCTTAAAAGGTGTCCATTGTCGGAAAAGCATCTACCGCACTCCACACACCTGTATGGCTTCTCCCCTGTGTGGATTCTCTCATGAATCTGAAGCTCTCTTTGTGTAAGAAAATCTTTCCCACATTCCCCACAATTATAGGGTTTCTCCCCTTTGTGCTCCTTCTGGTGCCTCCGAAACAGAGAATGAAACATAAACCGTCTCTCACATTCTGGGCATTCATAGGGTCTCTCTCCGGTGTGAATTCTCTGGTGTTGCACCAGGTTTGATTTCCTGGAAAAACATTTCCCGCATTCGAGGCACTTTTCGTTTTTCTCCCCTCTGTGTGTTTTCTCATGAGTCCGAAGACCTGAACTCTGGGTGAAACCTTTTCCACACTCAATGCATTTGTAAGGTTTTATTCCTGCATGAAACTTCTCATGGATCCAAAGTCCTGACTTCCGACGAAAGCTCTTCCCACATTGCCAACACTTGTAAGGTTTCTCCCCTGTGTGAATTCTCTCGTGTTTTCTGAGATAGGCTTTTTTACTGAAAGATTTCCCACATTCCAGACACTGATAAGGTTTCTCTCCAGTGTGGATTTTCTGATGTGTCAGAAGGTGTGACTTTCGACCAAAGCATAAGTGGCATTCCTCACATTTATAGGGTTTTAGTCTAGAGGGGCTTTTGGGATCTTTGGCGTCTTTTCCAGAAAAGGATTTCTCACCCTCCAAATCCTGACTGGATCTGCTTCCCACATGGACCTTCCTGTGGGTCAAAAGGAAGGATCTCCGAGCAAAGGACATCCCACACTCTGAGCATTCATGGGTTCTTTTGTGGTTTTTCGGCGTGCTGCTTGTGTCTGACGGGGGATCCGAGAGTTTCCCAGGCTCCATCCTGTATTTCTGTTGATGTCAGCTTGCAGATAAATCTTTGGAAACAATATTTTATTTCTGTTGAAAAAAATAAAAATGAAGAATAATTTTCCTTTTGAGAAAGGTAGAGAATCACAGGCTAGTCCTCTTGGAAGGGACCATGAAGGTCTTCCAGTCTGATCCTCTGCAGTACACCCCAGAGAAAATCTCCACAGATCTTGTCCCCCCACATCTCTCAGATGCAACCTCTTCCTGCTGTTTATTCTCTCTACCCTTCCCACCTCCCTGGTTCTTGTCCTACGACAAAGTGAAACAGAAGCTCTGAAGCTAGAGGTAGTCCTCAATTTATGAATACAATTGGGGCTGCAATCTCGGTTGTTCAGTGAAGCAGTAGTCATGTGAGAGGCCACGTGGCCACTTCACTCCCCAAACGTAATCCCACAGTCCTGGTTGGGGTTATAAAGTGATCCTGAGCATTGTTAAGTGGAGGGAGGGAGGCCAGCCAATCACTGTGAGGGTTTCTCAGGGCTGGGCACAGGCCACCCATGAATGGGGGGGGGGGCTATTGAAGTGGGATTCAAAGGTGCAGCCATTCCTGGAAGCTTGACCGCCCAGGCTTGGGCATGCAAAGCAGGCCTGATTGACAACAATGCTGGAGCTGGGCCTTAAATGGAAGCCTGGGGCCTTCAGCAGGTTCAGCCAGCTCCAGGCCTGAACTTCAGCCCAGCACTACCCTGTCACTGAGAAACGGGGGCTTAGTCCCCAGACTGGAGGCCTCGGCAACCTTGGGCCATTCTCCAAGCTGCATGTTCCATACTGTTGCTAAGCAACGTGTCCCAAAGGATGTCCGAGCTTTTCCAGGACCTCAAGTCACACGTGGCCTGTGCCAGGACTCACAGAGCCTCTCCTGCCCATTTCAGACAACCCTTATCTGGAACTTTGTCTACTTGTGAAGTAGCTTAACAACCACAAAAATGAATGCAGGATTGCAGTCGTTGAGCAAAGCAGTCATTGGATATCTCACTTAATGAAAGCTTCTCTCAGAGGCTGAGATTCCGGACTGAATTGTGGTCATAATAAGAGGAGTACCTAGAGCAGGGATGTCAAATTTCATTCAGGACCGCATCAGCATTGCGGTTGCCCTGGGGGGGGGGCTGGGGGTTTGTGGCCAGGGTGGGTGCAGCCTACTGGATGGGCGTGGATGGAATGGGTGTGGCCTACTGGGTGGCCATGGCTAGTTCTACATCATTCGCTTCAAGGGTGCCCTGTGGGGGGCCTGGGGAGGAATGGGACAGATCTGAGGGTCTCTGGCAGAAAAGGGTGGGACAAGGGCAGAGCCCATCAAGCCGGCTATGTGAAGTAGGCGAGGGCCATTTGCTGGCCACTTCTAGGCAATGGTGCATTTCTTCATTCCTCACAAAGGGTGACACCTCCCCAGCATACACCCAGGGGGCGGGGCCAATGCAGCAGGGGCTGGTTCCTCGCTGTTTCCAGACGGCCTTGTGGAGTTAAGACTGAATGCGTTTCAGCATAGATGGCCACCACAAAATTGTACATTGGCTCCCGGCCGGCCTGGGCCAGGGCAGAGGGGGCCGTTCCCTCACTGTTCCCAGGATGGCTTTGTGGGCCCCATGAAACCACTTTGCGGGCCGTATCCGGCCCCCGGGCCTTGTGTTTGACATCTGACCTAGAGGGAATCCCCCAAAATTAAGGCATTGCATAAGGAAAAGAAGAGGCACCATGGACCAGTGGTGTGGAGAGAGGTTATTCAGTGGCCCAGAGGGGTATGGTTTTGGGTGTTACCTCCATCCCGCAGACAGGGCTTTGCTTGTTTGTGCGGCCCAGTTTCTGGCATCCTGTGGCCTCTGCCAGCCAACAGACTGGGGGCTGGGAAACCCTGGGGTAAGCGATCCATTTCTTATTCCCTTTTCTTTCTTTTTCTGATTTTTTACATCATGATGTCTTGATCTTCACTTCTTTGCAACCCATTTTATAGATTTTATACTACAAAAAGGGGGGAAATGGATGAGGAAAATTATAGACCAATGAGCCTGACATCAATACTTGGGAAGATCCTGGAAAAAATAATCAAGCAAGGAATCTGTGAACATTTAGAAACCAGCAAGGCTCTTACCAGAAGCCAACATGGATTTGTCAAAAACACATCGCGCCAGACAAAACTTACTGTATTCTTTGATAAAGTGACTAAAATAGTGAACAGCGTAACTCTGAAGGCATATTATCCCTTGACTTCAGTAAGGCGTGTGACCAAGTAGGCCAGAAACCATTTCTTCATAAGATAAAAAAATGCTGGATAGACAGCATCACTAGATGGATTCAGAACTTGCTGACCAAGAGCACTCAACTTGTAGACCTTAACAGAATTACCTTATGCCTTCATCCAGCACGTTGGGAGCAAAACCCAATTTTTCTACATTGCTGTTTTCTCAAATAAACATTTAAATATATATATAATTATTCTCCAAATCAAGAGTTAGCCAACATTTTACTCACTGTTATAGTTGCAGCTAAGAGGTCTCTAGGTCACTTGTTATGCCTTGGACTCAAGGCCAGGAATGACCCTCACTGCTGATCAGTTTTTCTCCTTAATCGATTGGCCCTTTGTGCAGGAAGCTGCTTCTCCAACTGGGCCACGATTTCCAAATTCTCTAGAAGGGAGTCCTGGCCAAAGATTTGTGTGTCCCGATCCAAGGATGCCCCTTCTCATCTGCGGAGCTCACGGCCACATCCTCACTGGTCTCCTGCAAAGAGAAAGGAAAAAGGCTCAGATGCTGACAGTAATGCTGAACATAATCTATAAATGACCTGGAGTTGGGAAGAGAAAATAGGATTATTTGTTACTGATGCAAAATAATGGGGATAAAATCCTGATTGAAGAGTTTGATAGGCCAAAATAGAAGAAACCAGCAAGATGAAGTCCAACAAGGACGGATGCAGAGCTGTGAGTAGGAAAACTCAAAGGAAGATGAGAGAGATCAGATGGCGCAGGGCATTTTCCCTGCTCTTTTGGGAGGCTTGAAGGCCATAAAAATTCCAGATAGGCGTTTTGAAAAACATTTACAATTGTGAAAGGCAGCCTTTTAGCCATCAGCTTATTTCATTATCTGCTCACAAGAACAGCCCCCAAACTTTCTTTATACTTTCTAAAACATCCACCAAGGGGCTGCCACATCACAGCGTTTTTTGGGCGAAACAAGAAAAATATAAAGTTTACAAATCCGACTCATTTTTTTAAAGGAGAAGCAAAATAAACATTAGCATCAAGACAAGAGATTCATTTTGTTTCCCTTTTGCACTAAGAACAAAGAAATAGCATCTGTTGGGGATGAAGAGAACATGAGCTCAATTCAGTTGATTTTTAGACCTTTTCTTTCAAACCCTCCCCGTTGCAATCAGGTCGCTCTGTGTTAATAGCACATTACAAATCTCAATAAGCATTTGAAAGCTCCGTTTACTCCGTTTTTGCCCCTGCACGTGCTGAATTTGCATGCTCAGAGACCTTGTGCTTTGACGGACCAAAATGAGAACCTCTGGAGAAACAAAGGTCCTTCCCGGAACCACGCGGAGCCCCACGGGGGAGCCTTGGGCGGGAGATCCAGCGCCGATCCTCCCAGGGCGAAGCGGGACACGCGGAGGGAAGCGGAAATCCAGCGAGTGGGAGGGGAGAGGCGGGGGCGGAGCTTCTACGTCCTCTAGGGCTCCTCCCCCGCCTTGCAGCCCCGCCCCTTGGCAGCCTCCGCTCTGCTCCCCTCCCCTCTGTTCTGCGTTCCCAGCCAACCACGTGCTCAGAAACCCCCTCTGATCCTCCGATGGGTGTTCGTGTCGCGGGTTCCTCTGCCCATGGGCAGAGTGTCCTCTGTGTAAGCTGAAAGAGGGGCTGCCCCTCCTGCTCCAGTGTGTCTGTGTGCTTGTATGAGGCCAGACAGGTGTCAAAAGTGATCCTTTTTTTTTTTTTTCTGTTTTAGGAACTCCGTTCAGAGTTCCAGTAACTGGCAGAAATGTACAGTTCACTTTTTTAATACCTGCTGAAAAATTGGATTGCTGTTTCCGCCTAATTTAATAACAAATATTTAATTTCACTCCCAGGAGCTTTTATTTCAGATGCCTTAAGGCCTTACAACAGGGGTCTTCAAACTTGGCCCTTTTATGATTTGGGGACTTCAACTCCCTGAGATCTTCAGCCAGCGTCCCTACCTGAGGGATTCTGGGAGTTGAAGTCTCCAAGTCACGAAAGGGCCAAGTTTGAAGACCTCTGTCTTACAGCGATCTCTAATAGCCTCCATCCTCAGAGTTTAAGTTGGGTGGGGCCCCTGAGCATGGATGGGTTTTCTCAGGTTCTCCTTATTGGTCACCTGCCAATCCCCAGAGCCCACCGGACAGGAAAGAAGAGAGTTTGGGGGAGCAGCCCAGATCTCGCGCTTGTTCCCATAGAGCCAATACAAATGCAACAGGGAAGCAAGCCTCTTAAGCCACTGCAAAATGGAAATCATTTCAATTTTTTTAATTTGTAGTTATATCCACTTTTATTGTTTTTACAAATAATTCAAATCAGGGAACGTATCCCATTTCTTCCTCCTCCTGTTTTCCTCACAACAACCCTGTGAGGTGGGTTAGGCTGAGAGAGTGACCCGCCCAAGGTGGGACTGGAACTCATGGTCTCCTGTGAGCTTTCTAACTCGGGGCCTTAACCACTAGGCCTTGCTGCATGTCCTAGGAAGGTGTTGATTGCCATTTCCTCCTAACTGGACAATAAATATTTAATTTCACTCCCAGGAGCTTTTAATTCAGATGCCTTCTTAGCGCCTTACAGCAGGGGTCTTCCAACTTGACCCTTTTATCACTTGGGGACTTCAACTCCCAGAATTCCTGAGCCAGCCATGCTGAGGGGAAAGGGAGAGGTTTCCAAGCTGAGCCACGCTGGCTCAGGAATTCTGGGAGTTGAAGTCCACGAGTCATAAAAGAACCAAGGTGGCCTAGCCCTGGCCTAGTGGGCTCTGGGGATTGGGAGATGGGCAACAAAGAGAATGTAATAGTAATAGTAGTAAAGTTGGAAGGGACCTTGGAGGTCATCTAGTCCAACCCCCTGCTCAGGCAGGAAACCCTACACCATTTCGGACAAATGGCTGTCCAGTCTCTTCTTAAAAACTTCCAGTGTTGGAGCATTTACTGCTTCTGGAGGCAAGCTGTTCCACTGATTAATTGTTCTCACTGTCAGGAAGTTTCTCCTTAGTTCTAGGTTGCTTCTCTCCTTGATTAGTTTCCACCCATTGCTTCTTGTCCTGTCTTCAGGTGCTTTGGAAAATAGCTTAATTCCCTCTTCTTTATGGCAGCCCCTGAGGTATTGGAATACTGCTATCATGTCCCCCCTTGTCCTTCTCTTCGTTAAACTAGACATACCCAATTCTAGCAACCGTTCTTTATATGTTTTAGCCTCCAGTCCTCTAATCATCTTTGTTGCTCTTCTCTGTACTCTTTCTAGAGTCTCAACATCTTTTTTACATCGTGGTGACCAAAACTGGATGCAGTATTTCAAGTGTGGCCTTACCAAGGCATTGAAGAGTGGTATTAATACTTCACGTGATCTTGATTCTATCCCTCTGTTAATGCAGCCTAGCACTGTGTTGGCCTTTTTGGCAGCTGCAGCACACTGCTGGCTCATATTTAAGTGATTGTCTACTAGGACTCCGAGGTCCCTCTCACAGTTACTGCTATTGAGCATGGTGCCACCTATGCTGTACTTGTGCATTTGGTTTTTCTTGCCTAAATGTAGAACCTTGCTTTTGTCACCATTGAATTTCATTTTGTTAGTTAGTGCCCAGTGTTCAAGTCTGTCCAGATCCTTCTGTATCTTAAGCCTCTCTTCTGGAGTGTTGGCTATTCCTGCCAGCTTGGTGTCGTCTGCAAATTTGGTGAGTTCCCCATCTATCCCTTCATCCAAATCGTTGATGAAGATGTTGAAGAGTACTGGGCCCAGAACAGAGCCCTGGGGCACCCCACTACACACTTCCCTCCATATAGATGCAGTTCCATTGAGGACCACTCGCTGAGTACGGCCGGTCAGCCAGCTACGGATCCATCTGGTGGTGGTTCTGTCTACCCCACATTTTTCTATCTTGTCAAGTAGTAGATTGTGATCTACTTTATCAAATGCCTTACTGAAGTCCAAGTAAATTATGTCCACAGCATTCCTCTGATCCACTAATTTTGTCACTTGGTCAAAGAATGCAATAAGATTTGTCTGGCATGATCTATTTTTGACAAACCCATGTTGGCTTTTAGTAATGACTTTGTTTGCCTCTAGGTGTTCGTTGATTCGTTGTTTGATTATCTTTTCCAGGATCTTCCCAGGTATTGAGGTCAGGCTGATAGGTCTGTAATTTCCTGGATCCATTTTTTTTCCTTTTTTGAGGATGGGAACTACATCAGCTCTTTTCCAGTCCTCTGGTAGTTCCCCTGTGTTCCAGGATCTTTGAAAAATATAGTTCAGTGGCTCCGATATCACATCTGCCAGTTCCTTGAGAACTCTGGGGTGTAATCCATCTGGTCCTGGCGATTTGAACTCATCTAGGCTGGACAGGTGCTCCCTAACCATTTTCTTGCCTATCTTAACTTGTGTTTCTGTTTTGTTTTTTATGGCACTATTTTTGATAGGTTGGTCTGTTTTTTCCCTTTGTGTAAAGATAGATGCAAACAATGAGTTAAATAGTTCTGCTTTCTCCCTGTTGCTTGTCACCTTCTTGCCACTTCCACCCACTAATGGACCAATCATGTGAGAACACCCATCCATGCTCAGGGGTCCCACCCAATTTAAACTCTCAGGATGGAGGGTCAGAGAATCTCTGCAGTACAGGCTATTAGAGATCCCAGTCTTACAGGGGTCTTCAAGCTTGGCCCTTTTATGACTTGTGGACTTCCACTCCCAGAATCCCTCAGATAGGCAGACTGGCTGAAGAATTCTGGGAGTTGAAGTCCCCAAGTCATAAAAGGGCCAAGCTTGAAGACCCCTGCTGTAAGGCGTTCAGAAGGCATCTGAATTAAAAGCTCCTGGGAGTGAAATTAAATATTTTACTATCCAGTTAGGCGGAAATCTTTCAGCAGGTATAAAAAAGGGTTAGGGCCGCATACAAACACACAGACACACTGGAGCAGGAGGGGCACCCCTCTTTCAGCTTGCACAGAGGACACTCTGCCCATGGGCAGAGGAACCCGCGACACCAACGCCCATCGGAGGATCAAAGGAGGTTTCGGAGGACGTGGTCGCGGCTGGGAAGGCAGATTAAGAGGGGGGGGGAGGCCGGGAGGGTGGAAAGGGGAGCGGAGGCTGCCAAGGGGCGGGGCTGCAAGGCGGGGGCGGAGCCCGAGCGCAGAAACTCCGCCCCCTCCCCTCCCCCTCCTTGGATTTCCGCTTCCCTCCCCGTGTCCCTCTTTGCCCTGGGAGGATCGGCGCTGGATCTCTTTGGTGTATTCCCCGTGCTGGATCGGCGCTGGATTCCCCCGCCCAAGGCTCCCGATGGTTCCGGGAAGGACCTTTCTTTCTCAAAAGGTTCTCATTGTGGTCCGTCATTTCTTATTGTGGTCCGTCTCTGAGCATGCAAATTCAGCACGTGCAGGGGCAAAAATGGAGTAAAGGGAGCTTTCAAATGCTTATTGAGATTTTTAACGTGCTATTAACACAGAGGGACCTGATTGCAACGGGGAGGGTTTGGCGGAAAGAAAAGGTCTAAAAATCAACTGAATTGAGCTCATGTTCTCTTCATCCCCAACAGATGCTATTTCTTTGTTCTCAGTGCAAAAGGGAAACAAAATGAATCTCTTGTCTTGATGCTAATGTTTATTTTGCTTCTGCTTTAAAAAAATGAGTCGAATGTGTAAACTTTATAGTTTTCTTGTTTTGCCCAAAAAACGCTGTGATGTGGCAGCCCCTTGGTGGATGTTTTAGAAAGTATAAAGAAAGTTTGGGGGCTGTTCTTGTGAGTAGATAATAAAATAAGGTGATGGCTAAAAGGCTGCCTTTCACAATTGTAAATGTTTTTCAAAACGCCTATCTGGAATGTTTGTGGCCTTTAAGCCTCCCAAAAGAGCAGGGAAAATGCCCTGCGCCATCTGATCTCTCTCTCTCATCTTCCTTTGAGTTTTCCTACTCACAACTCTGCATCCGTCCTTGTTGGACTTCATCTTGCTGGTTTCTTCTATTTTGGCCTATCAAGCTCTTCAATCAGGATTTTATCCCCATTATTTTGCATCAGTAACAAATAATCCTATTTTCTCTTCCCAACTCCAGGTCATTTATAGATTATGTTCAGCATTACTGTCGGCATCTGAGCGTTTCTCATTTCTCTTTGCAGGAGACCAGTGAGGATGTGGCCGTGAGCTCTGCAGAGGAGAAAGGACGTTCTTGGATCGAGACCCACAGATCTTTGGCCAGGACTCCATTCTAGAGAATTTGGAAATCGTGGCCCAGTTGGAGAAGCAGCTTCCTGCACAAAGGGCCAATCGATTAAGGAGAAAAACTGATCAGCAGTGAGGGTCATTCCTGGCCTTGACTCAGAGGGGGAACCGACCTCTTAGCTGCAACTATAACGGTGAGTAAACAAATATTGGTTAAGTCTTGGTTTGGAGAATAATCATACATTTTTTAAATGTTTATTTGAGAAAACAGCAATGTAGAAAAATTGGGGTTTGCTCCCAACGTGCTGGATGAAGGCGTAAGGTAATTCTGTTAAGGTCTACAAGTTGAGTGCTCTTGGTCAGCAAGTTCTGAATCCATCTAGTGATGCTGTCTATCCAACATTTTTTTATCTTATGAAGAAGTGGTTTCTGGCCTACTTGGTCACACGCCTTACTGAAGTCAAGGTATAATATGCCTTCAGAGTCATGCTGTTCACTATTTTAGTCAGTTTGTCAAAGAATACAGTAAGATTTGTCTGGCGCGATCTGCTTTTGACAGACCCATGTTGGCTTCTGGTAAGAGCCTTGCTGGTGTCTAAATGTTCACAGATTCCTTGCTTGATTATTTTTTCCAGGATCTTCCCAAGTATTCATTGGTCCATAATTTTCTGCATCCATCTTCCCCCTTTTTGTAGTATCTTATAAAATCTATAAAATAGGTTGCAAAGACTTACCCCAGGGTTTCCCAACCCCCGCTCTGTGGGTTGGCACAGGCTGCAGAATGCCAGAAACTGGGCCGCACAAACAAACAAAGCCCTGTCTGCGGGATGGAGGTAACACCCAAAACCATACCCCTCTGGGCCACAGAATAACCTCTCTCCACGGCATCGGTCCATGGTGCCTCTTCTCTTCCTTATGCAATGCCTTAATTTGGGGGGATTCCCTCTAGGTACTCCTCCTATTATGACCACAATTCAGTCCGGAATCTCAGCCTCTGAGAGAAGCTTTCATTAAGTGAGATATCCTATGACCGCTTTGCTCAACGACTGCAATCCTGCATTCATTTTTGTGGTTGTTAAGCTACTTCACAAGTAGACGAAGTTCCAGATAAGGGTTGTCTGAAGTGGGCAGGAGAGGCCCTGTGAGTCCTGGCACAGGCCACGTGCGACTTGAGGGGGTTCTGGAGATGCTTTGGGACACATTGTTTAGCAACAGTATGAAGCATGCGGCTTGGAGAATAGCTCAAGACTGCCAAGGCCTCCAGTCTGGGGATTAAGCCCCCGTTTCTCAATGTCAGGATAGTGCTGGGCTGAAGTCCAGGCCTGGAGTCAGTGGGAGCTGGCTGAACCTCCATTTAAGGCCCAGCTGCAGTACTGTTGTCAATCAGGCCTGCTTTGCACGCCTGAGCTTGGGTGGTCAGGCTTCCAGGAATGGCTGCACCTTTGAATCCCACTTCAATAGCCCCCCAATTCATGGGTGGCCTGTGCCTCATCTCCAGGCCATCCCCAGCCCTGAGAAACCCCCACAGCCATTGGCTGGGGCTCCCCCCTCCGCTTAAGAATGCTCAAGGCCACTTCATAACCTCAACCAGGACTGTGGGATTACGTTTGGGGAGTGAAGTGGCCACGTGGCCTCTCACATGACTACTGCTTTACTGAACAGCCAAGATTGCAGCCCCAACTGTATTCATAAATTGAGGACTACCTCTAGTTTCAGAGCTTCTGTTTCACTTTGACCTAGGACAAGAACCAAGGAGGAGGGAAGGGTAGAGACAATGACAGCAGGAACAGGTTGCATCTGAGAGATGTGGGGGGGGGACACAAAATCAGTGGATGTTTTCTCTGGGATGTACTGCAGAGGGTCAGACTGGAAGACCTTCATGGTCCCTTCCAAGAGGACTAGCCTGTGATTCTGTACCTTTCTCAAAAGGAAATATTATTCTTCATTTCTATTTTTTTTAACAGAAATAAAATATTGTTTCCAAAGATTTATCTGCAAGCTAACAATCAACAAAAATACAGGATGGAGCCTGGGAAACTCTCAGATCCCCTGTCAGACACAAGCAGCACTCCGAAAAACCACAAAAGAACCCATGATTGCTCAGAGTGTGGGATGTCCCTTGCTCGCAGATCCCTCCTTTTGACCCACAGGAAGGTCCATGTGGGAAACGGATCCAGTCAGGATTTGGAGGGTGAGAAATCCTTCTTTCGAAAAGACCCCAAAGATTCCAAAAGCCCTGCCAGACTAAAACCCCATAAATGTGAGGAATGTGATTTATGCTTTGGTCAAAAGTCAGACCTTCTTAGACATCAGAAAATCCACACTGCAGAGAAACCTTATCAGTGTCTGGAATGTGGGAAATCTTTCAGTAAAAAAGCCTATCTCAGAAAACACGAGAGAATTCACACAGGGGAGAAACCTTACAAGTGTTGGGAATGTGGCAAGAGCTTTTCTTGGAATTCATATCTTTGGGTCCATAAGAAGATTCATGCGGGAATAAAACCTTACAAATGCTTTGAGTGTGGGAAAGGTTTCGTCCGGAGTTCAGGTCTTAGGACTCATCAGAAAACACACAGAGGGGAGAAAAACGAAAAGTGCCTCGAATGCGGGAAATGTTTTTCCACAAAATCAAATCTGGGGCAACATCAGAGAATTCACACTGGAGAGAGACCCTATGAATGCCCAGAATGTGAGAGACAATATATGTTTCCTTATGAACTTCGGAGACACAAGAAATGGCACCAAGGAGAGCTACCCTATAAATGTGGGGAGTGTGGGAAAAGTTTTAGTTCGCCAGCCCATATTAAGAATCATGAGAGAACCCACACAGGGGAGAAGCCATACAAATGTGTGGAGTGTGGGATGTGCTTTTCCGAAAAACAAAACCTTGGAAGGCATGAGAGGCTCCACACAGGAGAGAAGCCATACAGATGCCTAGAATGTGGGAAATGTTTTGCTCAACAGGGAGCCCTTTGGAGACATCATAAAATCCACAGAGAGCATCCATATCAATGCGGAGAGAAGCCATATCAATGCAACGAATGTGGAAGATTTTATAGCACCCCCTCAGCCCTTAAAAGCCATATAAAAATTCACACAGGGGAGAAAAGCTACAAATGTTTAGACTGTGGGAGAGCATTTGCTCGTTCATCTTCCTTTATAAGTCACAGCCAAATCCATATAGGAGTGAAACCTCACAAATGTTCGGAGTGTGATAAATGTTTTTCACGGAAAGATACTCTTGTGATACATCAGAAAATCCACACGGGAGAAAAACCATATAAATGTCTGGAGTGTGATAAATGTTTTTCACGGAAAGATACTCTTGTGATACATCAGAAAATCCACACGGAAGAAAAACCATATAAATGTCTGGAGTGTGGGAAATGTTTTGCCCATCCTTCATCACTTTGCAAGCACACCAGAAGTCACATAGGAGAGCGGCCTTAGAAGTGTGCAGAGATTTTCATTGTAAATCAAAGCTAAAAATGCACCGGAAAGTCCATAGCAGAGATAAATCTCCTCAGTTGTGAACTATTTTTTTCAACAGTCACATGTTAACGTTTTCTAGGAACATCACAGAGTACCAGAAGGGAAATCCTAGAAATGTTTGTTGTGGGAAAAATACTTTTTCTAGTGAAGCAAGCTCAGATACTAGGAGAGAGTACACAATGAGGCAAAAGGGTGTAAGTGTTGGGAGTGTGATGATGTTTTCCTCAGAAAGCCGCATTAGTAACATACCAGAATGATTATACAGAACAGTTATAAATGTGTGGGATATGTATAATGTTTTGCAGAGTCCAGGTAGTCCTAAAGTTTTGGCCACAACTTGGAATGGATTTCCAGTCATAAATTCCTTACAGTCCTAAATCAAGCCACCCAGGTATTTTTGTTAGTTCTTACTAGCCGTTTGTTGATCAGTGAGGAGAACTGAAAATTCAGAGAGGAGAAAATGGGAGCAATTAGGATGCATCCAGTTGCTTATTTAGTAATAAAGTGTTGATGTTAAATATGTGCTGGCTGAGGATAAAGATCGAATGTTTCTTTTTCCTATTATCTTTTTGGGAGGGTTTTCTTTTTATCACACAGTTCAGCTCTTAGGAGACACAAGAAAACACACAGAGGGGAGAAAAATGAAAAGTGCCTCCAATGTGGGAAACGTTTTTCCAGGAAATCAACTCTGGTCCGACACCAGCAACTTCACACTGGAGACAGACCCTATGAATGCCCAGAATGTGACAGATGATTAGTGGATTCTTATCAACTTCATTGACACCAGAAATGGCACAATGTATATATAATGTTTGCAGAGTACAGGAAGTCTTTGACGCATCAGCACAAGTGGAAATGGATTTCTGGCCATAAGTTGTTAGTCATAAGTCAAGGCCCTCAGATATTTTTGTTATTTTTTTACTAGGCCTTTGTTGATTAATGAGGAGAACTGAAGATCTGGAGAGGAGAAAACGGGGGTGGGGTATAACAAAGATGCATCCGGTTTATTTAGTGATAAAATGTTGACGTTGAATATATGCTGGCTGAGGATGAAGATCAAATGTTTCTTTTTCTTACCATCTTTTTGGAGGGATTTTTTTTTTTTTGCTTTTTTCACATTGTCTTTTTTATATGTTCACACAGATACACACACACACACACATAGACATACTGAACCTGTGTTGAGTTTCTTTGTTTGGTGTGTGAATATAATCCTTAAAGTATTGTTCAAAATAACCAAGAGGACTGTTTTCAGAGCATGGACTGAGTCTAGATGGCGGTCAAATTGTGCCATGCTGTGCAGTCAAAGTCCTGCTGCTTTTTGGTTAGGAACAAAGAGCCGCCATTTCGGATCTTTTGACTCCATCCCGCCTTGGTGGACACTTCTGACTTCCAGGGTTGGATTCAAAGGTGTAGATTTTGGGTGAACTTTAGGAAAAATGTCCTGGGGATTTGGATGGACCCCCGCTGTTAAGGGCGGGCCATTGGTGGCTCCCTACACGTGCCTCACACACTCATTTATTTATTTATTTATTTATTTCTAAAATTTATATGCTGCCCAATCCCAAGGGACTCAGGGCGGCGTACAAAATTTAAAACAATAATATGACAATAAAACAATAAAATAAATACATTCATACAACGTGTCCGCTCATATCCTGCCCCCCCCCCCGGGGACATCAGCCCCAGGCCTGCCGGAACAGGAGAGTTTTAATGGCTTTTTTAAAGGCCGGCAGGGTGGGAGTAGTTCGAATCTCGGGGGGGGGGGGGAGAGTCATGATTCAATGCACCACACCTTACAGTGCATTCAGAAAATATTCAGACCCGCTTTCACTTTTGTCAATTTTGTTATGCAGCAGCCTGATTCTACAGTTGTTGAAATTCTTTTTTTCCTCATTAATCTACACTCTACCCCATAATGACAAAGTGAAAACCGAATTTTAGAAATGTCTGTAAATTTTTTTTTTTAAAAAACTGAAATATCACATTGGCACAAAGTATTCAGAGCCTTCACTCAGTATTTTGTGGAAGCACCTTTGGCATCAATTATACCCTCCAGTCTTTTGGGGTGTGAGTCTTTTGGGGTGTGACGCCACAAGCTTTGCATACCTGGATTGCGGGATGGGATGAGTATTCTCCAAAGTGCCTGAAGGCAGGTCAAGAAGCAACAAATGGAAACTAATCAAGGAGAGAAGCAACCTAGAACTAAGGAGAAACTTCCTGACAGTTAGAACAATTAACCAGTGGAACAACCTGCCTCCAGAAGCAGTGAACGCTCCAATCGTGGAAGTTTTTAAGAAGAGACTGGACAGCCATTTGTCCGAAATGGTATAGGGCAGTGGTTCTCAACCTTTCTAATGCTGTGACCCAATAATACAGTTCCCCATGTTGTGGTGACCCCCAAGTGGGTGTGGCCACCAATAAGAGGGAGTAAGACAGCTAGGGAAAAGGGAAAAAATGGCGGACAGCGTGGTTTGGCGACCCCCGTGAAATGGTTGTTCGACCCCAAATGCGGTCCCGACCCACAGGTTGAGAACCACTGGTATAGGGTTTCCTGCCTGAGCAGGGGGGTTGGACTAGATGACCTCATGAGTTTTAGCGATCCCCTGGATTGGGGGATTTTCTGCCATTCCTTGCAAATGCTCTCAATCTTAGCTTGGATGACTGCAGCGTAACAAAATCGACAAAAGCGAAGGGGGTCTTAATCCCTTCTGAGTCAACTGTAGTGCCTGATGGGCTCAGAAGCTGGGATCCTACCCAACTCCTATTTTCTACATCAGGGGTCTTCTGGCATTTTCCTGCCCCCTCCAAGCACAGGGTAGGGCCCCCTGTGAGCACCTTGATCCAGACGCCTGGTTCCGTGATGCTCCTCAGGTCTTATGGAAGCTCTCTCCCTTCATGGATGTAAGGCTCTTTGGGAAGAAGGTCCAGTCCTGGGCTGCACGGAAGGTCAAGTGAAACGAGGACAAAGATCCCCTTGTGTTGCTTTCATGCTGCCAATTCCTCCACTTCCCCCCCCCCTCGTTTGAGCATTTCGCTCCTTCTGTCCACAAAGGGGGTTTCATTATTCCTGGTCCCCCTCCCCCGTGGGGGTCTCTTCCCTTCCCAGCTCAAGGGAGAGCCACTGAGTTTGGATCGATTCCCCCCCCCCCTTTCAGCCAAGAGCTCAGGCACAGCTGGAGATAGAGAGCCATGGAAGTTTAGTACAGGCAGCCATCAATCTGCCTCCATCTGATGTTATGGCAGACACTGCCCCCCCAAAAGAGTACTTTATGACCCGGATCTAGATACATATTTATTCTCATTTATTTATTATCACATATAGACACCATCCATCTCACAGAGCGAGTGATTGGCCTGGTTGGGAAAAACATCTATCTATCTGATTCTATGGCTCTCTTCTTGGAAGGGATCCCAGGAGATGCCTAAAACAGGCACCGCTCTTTGGGCAGCTGCCCAGCCTCACACAAACGCTGGAGCAGGAAGAGCTGCCCCTCTTCCAGCGGTCAGAGAGGGACGCTCTTCTCATGGGCAGAGGAAACCTCGACACCGGCGCCCATCGGAGGAGGAGAGGAGGTTTCGGAGCACGTGATGCTGGTTGGGAGGGGGGAAGGGAAGAGGCGGCCTAGGGGCGGGGCTGCCAGGCGGAGGCGGAGACCGAGAGGAGAGCAGAAGCTCCGCCTCTCCCCTCCCACTCGCTGGATTTCCGCTCTCCTCCCGCGTGTCTCGCTTCGACCTGGCAGGATCGGCGACGGATCCCTCGGGAGAGGCTTCTGGGTCTTACTTCGGGGCAGGTCTGGCTGCTCCCCCCCCGGCCTTTGGGCGCCCCTCCCGCCAGGAGAGCTTCCCCCCCCCCGCCAGGAGAAAGGTAGCTGCGGATCCGCCTCTTCGGCTTGCCGGGTTTTCCTTGGGGAGATTCGGCTCTGGCGTCGCCTGCAGGGAGCGGATCCCTCCCTTCCCTCCAGGGGGGTAAAGGGGGATCCCTCCCTCCCCGGGCTGGGTCTGCCCCCTCCTCGCCCGGCCTGGGCTCCCCGCGGGGCTCCGGGTGGATCCGGGAAGGAGCTTTTAGGGAAAGGTCTCTCTGTGGTCCGTTAGAGCAGGAGGTCTCTGAGCATCCCGCAAGTGCGGCTGAACAAATGGAGTAAACGGAGCTTTAAAGGGTTTATGAAGATTTGTAATGTGGTATTAACACATCATTTTGTATCCTCAACAAATAATTCCATATTCTCTTCCTGTTTCCAGGTGATTTACAGATTATGTTCACCATCTGAGCCTTTCTCATTTCTCTTTGCAGGAGACCAGTGAGGATGTGGCCGTGAGCTCTGCAGAGGAGAAAGAACGTTCTTGGATCGAGACCCACAAATCTTTGGCCATGACTCCATTCTAGAGAATTTGGAAATCGTGGCCCAGTTGGAGAAGCAGCTTCCTGCACAAAGGGCCAATCGATTAAGGAGAAAAACTGATCAGCAGTGAGGGTCATTCCTGGCCTTGACTCAGAGGGGGAACAAGTGACCTAGAGACCTCTTAGCTGCATCTATAACGGTGAGTAAACAAATGTTGGTTAAGTCTTGCTTTGGAGAATAATCATACATTTTTTAAATATTTATTTGAGAAAACAGCAATGTAGAAAAATTGAGTTTTGCTCCCAAGATACTGGATGAAGGCATAAGATAATTCTGTTAAGGACTACATGTTGAGTGCTCTTGGTCAGCAAGTTCTGAATCCATCTAGTGATGCTGTCTATCCAGCATTTTTTTATCTTATGGAGAAGTGGTTTCTGGCCTACTTGGTCACACGCCTTACTGAAGTCAAGGTATAATATGCCTTCAGAGTTAACGCTGTTCACTATTTTAGTCACTTTGTCAAAGAATACAGTACGTTTTGTACTTCGTCTACTTGTGAAGTAGCTTAACAACCACAAAAATGAATGCAGGATTGCAGTCATTAGCAAAACGGTCATTTTATAAAATCTATAAAATGGGTCGCAAAGAAGTGAGGATCAAGACATCATGATGTAAAAATCAGAAAAAGAAAGAAAAGGGAATAAGAAATGGATCGCTTACCCCAGGGTTACCCAGCCCCCAGTCTGTGCGCTGCACAGGCCACAGGATGCCAGAAACTGGGCCGCACAAACAAGCAAAGCCCTGTCTGCGGGATGCAGGAAGCACCCAAAACCATACCCCTCTGGGCCACGGAATAACCTCTCTCCACAGTACTGGTCCATGGTGCCTCTTCTTTTCCTTATGCAATGCCTTAATTTTGGGGGATTCCCTCTAGGTACTCCTCCTATTATGACCACAATTCAGTCCGGAATCTCAGCCTCTGAGAGAAGCTTTCATTAAGTGAGATATCCTATGACCACTTTACTCAACGACTGCAATCCTGCATTCATTTTTGTGGTTGTTAAGCTACTTCAGAAGTAGACAAAGTTCCAGATAAGGGTTGTCTGAAGTGGGCAGGAGAGGCCCTGTGAGTCCTGGCACAGGCCACGTGCGACTTGCAAGGGAGATGCTTTGGGACAAGTTGCTTAGCAACAGTATGGAACATGCGGCTTGGAGAATGGCCCAAGGTTGCGGAGGCCTCCAGTCTGGGGACTAAGCCCCCGTTTCTCAGTGACAGGGTAGTGCTGGGCTGAAGTCCAGGCCTGGAGTCAGTGGGAGCTGGCTGAGCCTGCTGAAGGCCCCAGGCTTCCATTTAAGGCCCAGCTCCAGCATTGTTGTCAATCAGGCCTGCTTTGCAAGGCTGAGCTTGGGGGGGGGGGGTCAGGCTTCCAGGAACTGCTGCACCTTTGAATCTCACTTCAATAGCCCCCCCCCCCCAATTCATGGGTGGCCTGTGCCTCATCTCCAGGCCATCCTCAACCCCCACAGCCATTGGCTGGGGCTCCCCCCTCCACTTAAAAAACGCTCAAGATCACTTAATGACCCCAACCAGGACTGTGGGATTACATTTGGGGAGTGAAGTGGCCACGTGGCCTCTCACTTGACTGCTGCTTCACTGAACAACCAAGATTGCATCCCCAACTGTATTCATAAATTGAGGACTACCTCTAGCTTCAGAGCTTCTGTTTCACTTTGTCGTAGGACAAGAACCAAGGAGGAGGGAAGGGTGGAGACAATGAACAGCAGGAAGAGGTTGCATCTGAGAGATGTGGGGGGACAAAATCAGTGGAGATTTTCTCTGGGGTGTATTGCAGAGGGTCAGACTGGAAGACCTTCATGGTCCCTTCCAAGAGGACTAGCCTGTGATTCTCTACCTTTCTCAAAAGGAAATATTCTTCATTTTAATTTTTTTCAACAGAAATAAAATATTGTTTCCAAAGATTTATCTACAAGCTGACAGTCAACAAAAATACAGCATGAAGCCTGGGAAACTCTCGGATTCCCCGTCAGACACAAGCAGCACTCCGGAAAACCACAAAAGAACCCATGAATGCTCAGAGTGTGGGAAATCCTTTGCTCGCAGATCCCTCCTTTTGACCCACAGGAAGGTCCATGTGGGAAGCGGATCCAGTCAAGGTTTGGAGGGTGAGAAATCCTTTTCTGGAAAAGACGACAAAGCTCTCAGAAGCCCCCCCAGACTAAAACCTTACAAATGTGAGGAATGTGACTTATGCTTTGGTCAAAAGTCACGCCTTCTTAGACATCAGAAAATCCACACTGCAGAGAAACCCTATCAGTGTCTTGAATGTGGTAAATTTTTCCGTGAAAAAGTCACCCTCAGAAGGCACGAGAGAATTCACACAGGGGAGAAACCTTACAGGTGTTGGGAATGTGGGAAGAGCTTTTCTCACACGGGAAGTCTTTGGTCCCACGAGAAGGTTCATGCAGGAATAAAATCTTACAAATGCTTTGAGTGTGGAAAATGTTTCACCCGGAGTTCAGGTCTTAGGACTCATGAGAAAACACACAGAGGGGAGAAAAACGAAAAGTGCCTCGAATGCGGGAAATGTTTTTCCACGAAATCAAATCTGGGGCAACATCAGAGACGTCACACTGGAGAGAGACCCTATGAATGCCCAGAATGTGACAGACGATTTATATTTCCTTGTCAACTTCGGAGACACCAGGAATGGCACAAAGGGGACTTATTCTATAAATGTGGGGAGTGTGGAAAAAGTTTTAGTTCGCTAGCTGATTTTAAGAATCACGAGAGAGTCCACACAGGGGAGAAGCCATACAAATGTGTGGAGTGTGGGAAATGCTTTACCCAAAAACAAAGCCTTGGAACCCATCAGAAGCTCCACACAGGAGAGAAGTCGTACAGATGCCTAGAATGTGGAAAATGTTTTGCTCAAAGGGGAACTCTTTGGAGACATCATAAAACCCACAGAGGAGAGAAGCCATATCAATGCAACGAATGTGGAAGATTTTATACCACCGCATCATCCCTTAAAAGCCATATAAAAATTCACACAGGGGAGAAAAGCTACAAATGTTTAGACTGTGGGAAAGCATTTGCTCGTTCATCTTACCTTATAAATCACAGCCGAATCCATACGGGAGAGAAACCTCACAAATGCTCAGTGTGTGATAAATGTTTTTCGCAGAAATATAGTCTTGTAATACATCAGAGAATCCACACGGGAGAAAAACCATATAAATGTCTGGAGTGTGGGAAATTTTTTGCCCAACCTTCATCACTTTGCACGCACACCAGAAGTCACACAGGAGAGCGGCCCTACAAGTGTGCAGAATGTGAGAAAGATTTTCACTGTAAATCAAAGCTAAAAATGCACCAGAAAGTCCATAGCAGCAATAAATCTCAGTTGTGAACAATTTTTTTCAACAGTCACATCTTAACATTTTCTAGGAACATCATTGTTAGTTCTTACTAGCCGTTTGTTGATCAGTGAGGAGAGCGGAAGATTCAGAGAGGAGAAAATGGGGGCAATTAGGATGCATCCGGTTGCTTATTTAGTGATAAAGTGTTGATGTTGAATATGTGCTGGCTGAGGATAAGGATCGAATGTTTCTTTTTCCTATTATCTTTTTTGGAGGGTTTTCTTTTTATCACAGAGTTCAGCTCTTAGGAGACATGAGAAAACACACAGAGGGGAGAAAATTGAAAAGTGCCTCGAATGTGGGAAACGTTTTTCCAGGAAATCAACCCTGGTCCGACACCAGCGACTTCACACTGGAGAGAGACCCTATGAATGCCCAGAATGTGAGAGACGATTTGTGGATTCTTATCAACTTCAGAGACCCCGGAAATGGCACAATGTATATATAATGTTTGCAGAGTACAGGAAGTCTTTGACGCATCAACACAACTGGAAATGGATTTCTGGCCATAAGTTGTTAGTCATAAGTCAAGGCCCCCAGATATTTTTGTTATTTTTTTTACTAGGCCTTTGTTGATGAGTGAGAAAAACTGAAGATCTGGAGAGGAGAAAACGGGGAGAGGGGTGGAACGAAGATGCATCCGGTTGTTTATTTAGTGATAAAATTTTGACGTTGAATATATGCTGGCTGAGGATGAAAATCAAATGTTTCTTTTTCTTACCATCTTTTTTGGAGGGATTTTTTTTTTTTTGCTTTTTTTCACATTGTCTTTTTTATATGTTCACACACATACACACACATAGATATACTGAACCTTTGTTGAGTTTCTTTGTTTGCTCTGTGAATATAGTCCCTAAAGTATTGTTCAAAATAATCAAGAGGACTGTTTTCAGAGCATGGACTGAGTCTAGATGGCGGTCAGATTGTGCCATGCTGTGCAGTCAAAGTCCTGCTGCTTTTTGATTAGGAACAAAGAGCCGCCATTTTGGATCTTTTCATCCTCCCTCACTGGACACTTCTGACTTCCAGCGTTGGATTCAAAGGTGTAGATTTTGGATGAACTTTAGGAAAAATGTCCAGGGGATTTGGATGGACCTCTGCTGTTAAGGGCGGGCCATTGGTGGCTCCCTACACGTGCCTCACACACTCGTGATTCAATGCACCACACCTTACAGAGCATTCAGAAAATATTCAGACCCCCCTTCACTTTTGTCAATTTTGTTATGCAGCAGCTTGATTCTACAGTTGTTGAAATTTTTTTTTAATTTTTTTATTAATTTTCTAATATTACATTTGCATATTTGAAAACCGTGGCAGCTGAGTACAATAATTCCATTACATTTAAATTTCATCAATACAAATCTCAAAATATTACAACTAATTCCCTTTCCCCTTAATATATGCTGTCTCATATTCAACCCAACACAATTCTTATTCTATCAAACAGAAAATAACTTTCTAGCATTCATCAATAATCTTCAGTTTATACATATCTTAATTAATTTAACATTTCATCTTTTAGACCAGTGGTTCTCAACCTGTGGGTCGGGACCCCATTTGGGGTCGAACGACCATTTCACGGGGGTCGCCAAACAAGGCTGTCCGCTATTTTTCCTCCTTTTCTTTGGCCACGCCCCTGGCACCCAGTGATGTATAAGTGGTTGGGGGTCACCACAACATGGGGAACTGTATTATGGGGTCGCGGCATTACAAAGGTTGAGAACCACTGTTTTAGACAGTCAATGACTTAATAAATTTTTCTTAGTTTTAATTTTCCATGAATATGTTAAAATTTAATGTTTAATCCTTTTCATTTCTAAATTTTAAATAAAATTCTTTTTTTTCCTCATTAATCTACACTCAGTACCCCATAATAACAAAGTGAAAACCGAATTTTAGAAATGTCTGTAATTTTTTTAAAAGAAAAAAAACTGAAATACCACATTGGCAAAAGTATTCAGAGCCTTTGCTCAGTACTTTGTGGAAGCACCGTTGGCATTACAGCCTCTGAGTCTTTCGGGATGTGACGTGACAAGCTTTGCATACCTGCATTGCAGGATGGGATGACTTGAAGCTGCTAACTGATAAGAGTTAGAATCATTGTCATTCCCCTGGATTGGGGGATTTTCTGCCACTCTTTCTTGCAAATGCTCTCAATCTTAGTTAGCTTGGATGGCTGCAGCGGAACAAAACTGACAAAAGCAAAGGGGGTCTTAATCCCTTCTGAATATGCCAGGGTCCAGGTATGCATCTTTGAGGAGTGTGAATCTTTATGAAAATCATCCAGGGAGGAGAAATATAAGAATTCAAATACACGCTCAAGACCAGAACTTGTTCCAGGTCAGAGAGGCTTGCAACAAGCAGCTGAAGAACAGGAGACGAACCATTATAACACTGATAATTAACCCAGATTCAGACTTTTATGATTTGCCATCTAATGAGACCCAGAAAGTGTGATTTTTTTCCGTTGTAGTACCTGCCCTGTGGAAGACCCTTTCTTGGGGGACCCTGCAGGAGCCCCACCCTTCTAGCCTTCTGGAAAGTGTAGAGACCTGTTTTTCCCCCAGGTCCTCGGACAGAGCAAAGGTGGGCCTGGAGGATTTGGAGATTGGGTACTTTGAGTGCGTGAGTCTGTGTGTGTCAGGCACCCATTCTGTTGGTTTTGGTTCTATTGTCATGCATCCCCGCCTCACGTGTTTTACAGGAGGGGTGGAGAAATGGATGGATAAATGTTTTCTGAACAAGGCAAATCAATTACTTTGTGACTGAGGTGGATGGGGTCTAAATTTTATGATAAATAAATAGTGTTGAGGTGGTCCTCGACTTACAACCATAATGGAGGCTACCATTATGGATCCGGGTCAAAAAGTAACTTTTGTGACTGGGGGGGGGGGGTCTGTTGTAACTTCAAATGGTCACAGGCTGATGGCTGCCTGTCCTGAATTTCTATGGCTGTGTGTGTCTCTCTCCAGCTGTGCCCGAGCTCTTGGCTGAAATGGGGGGGCGATCCAAGCTCAGCCATTCTCCCTTGAGCTGTGAAGAGAAGAGGGCAGAGACCCCCACAAGAGGGACCAGGAATAATGAAACCCCCTTTGTGGGCAGAAGGAGGTGAATGCTCATGAATGCACACGGGGGAGTGGAGGAATTAGCAGCGTGAAACCTGGCAGAACTGGCTCTTTTTTTCCAGTATCCGTTGACCTTCCGTGTAGCCCAGGACTGGACCTTCTTCCCAAAGACCCTTAAATCCATAAAGGGAAAGAGCCTCCATAAGACCTGAGAAGCATCAGGGAACCAGGCGCCTCTGGAGAACCAGGGGTCTGGATCAAAGTGCTCACAGGGGGCCCTGCCCTGCGATTGGAGGGGGAGGGAAGATGCCAGAAGACCCCTGAAGTAGCCAATAGGAGTTGGGCAGATCCCAGCTTCTGGACACATCAGCTACTATGTCATAAAGGATGTTTCTATGGGAGCAAGAGGGAAAAGACCACTTCCAAAGCAAAACAGCTAGGACAGTGGTTCTCAACCTTTCTAATGCTGTGACCCCATAATACAGTTCCCCATGTTGTGGTGACCCCCAAGTGGGTGTGGCCACCAATAAGAGGGAGTAGGACAGCTAGGGAAAAGGGAAAAAAATGGCGGACAGCATGGTTTGGCGACCCCCGTGAAATGGTCGTTCGACCCCAAATGGGGTCCCGACCCACAGGTTGAGAACCACTGAGCTAGGAAAACCTAGATGCCATTTCATGGAGACAGAGGAGAAGAGAATTAACCAAAGTTAATTAAGGGCGAAGGAGGAATTAAGGTAGGTCTCTGTTAGCGTGGTTAATAAACCCCACAAAAACATCACATTACATTTAGACTACTTGAAGTGGCATCTCTATGGAAAATGGAGTAATTGGTTCCAGACTTATAGAAATAGGGAAGAAAAACAATGTTATATGGCATATATATGAATAATAAATATCACAATAGAATAACAAAAATATCCATAAAAGAATTTAAATGTATGGTTAAAACCACAACAGTACATACAGTAGCCTTAATTGCACACACACTAACCTGACAATAATTGAATTTTGGGTCACATGAAAGGCAACCTGGTATGGATTTATAATTCACACTAAACTGAATATCACACAATTCAAAGTTACACTTCTCATGACCTACATTGTATGTACTAAGCAATCTGTGTTCCAATTAATCCCGAGTGTGTAATTTTATCATTCTCTTTTGAATTACCATCAGATGCATCTTCATTCTATAGCGTATCTCATTTTTTACAAACTTACCTCTGGATCGTTGTTCTCCCTATTGATGAACAAGGAAGAAAAATAGCTAAGGATATAAATAATCACACTTTCCATTTACTCTCCCCCCCTATAACAATTAAACATTACAAAACAATAGTAATAAAATTGAAAATTATTAAACATTATCTATAGTAACCCCTTGTATCCAAAAATGAAAACAAAACTGATGTGATAACATCTTTGGTTAAATCACCAAGACTTGATTTCACCTCCTCCTCCTTGGAGCCCCTCGTGTTTTCTTTCTTGCCCAGGTAAAAATTCCCGCAAGAGAAACCGGAGCGATGTAGGAACTTTGGGACCCTCTTTCAGGGGGACAAACCACACGGGTGTTCAGAGGGTGGGAAATCTGGGGTGATCAGTGAGGAAAAGGGCACTCCAGAGATATTAAAAACATGATGCAGGACAGTGCAAATCCTTTTCTTAAGGCGTTCAATGCCTTCAAATGTTTCAAACAGTGGTTCTCAACCTGTGAGTCGGGACCCCATTTGGGGTCGAACGACCATTTCACGGGGCTCGCCAAACAACGCAGTCCACCATTTTTTCCCCCCTTTTCCTGAGCTGTGCTACTCCCTTTTATTCTATTGTCTTTTGAAAGCCAATAGAATAGACTCTCTTGAATAGAGTCTAATTCTATTGGCTTTCAAAAGCCAATAGGAATTGTCCAGGCGGTCTCTGCCCTGCTGAGCCCGCCAAAAGCCCCATTCTGCAAACGGTGCTGCACCAGTTGAGTAGTCCTCGACTTACGACCAGTTGAGTAGTCTTCGACTTACGACCGGTTGGGGGGTCACGGCATTAAAAAGGTTGAGAACCACTGGTTTAAAACAATACCACTCCAGAAGACTGTGGACTTCCTGTGGAAACAAAACTTCCAAGAAACCTTAAAAAGTTTTACTTTGCAATCCTAAAGGAGGTGACGACCCAGACCTCTTGGGGGGGAGTGTCTCTTCCACTGTGAAGACCAAGGGTGGATAAGGGAGCAAAAACTAGCCTGAGGATTAAGTGGCATCTGCAGGATATTTCCCCCCTCTAAATCAGATGATTTTTTAAAATAACATCCAGGCCAGGGAACCTTTTTCTGACTTTACCACAATTATGAACGGCTGTCTGTTTTTTGAAAAGATTTCAGGATAAAATGTTTTCTCTGCTGCAAACGTTTCCGGGACTCCTTTCTGTGGGGGCTCACAAATGTATGAAAATAATTGTCTCATTTCAAATCGAGAGATTTTCCACACACAAAGCTCTGGTGCGGTTTGTCACCTGGAAAGAGTGTCCAGTAGTCCGAGCACCTGGAGGGTTTCTCTTCAGGGCATTTTTACCTGCAGACCCAGGTAGACACTCCAGAAAAATATTTCTCACACACCAAATGCACAATTTCCTTTTTTGTGGATTCTTTGGGGGCCCCCGAGGTCCAGTGAAGTCAGTATTTTGCAATATTCCAAGCATTTATGCAATGACCCCCTTTTGCTAATCCTCCAGGGTTTAGCCAGGTTTCATTACAGGCAGTCCTCGACTTATGATGTCACTGAACAACTATTCAAAATTGTGACAAGTGTCGACGGCCCATAAAGCAATTCTGGCCACTGTAACATTTTGCCCCTGTTCCCAAGGTTGTGAGAATAAATTATGGGCACTTGGCAACTGGCTCCCTTTTATGACCAGTTCCATGATCTTGCAGCCACAAGATCACAACGTGCAACATTTTTGTCAGTTTTCTGCAGAAAATGCAAACTTGAAAGAATACATTGATTGCAATGACTTGTTTAATAACCACACAAATGTCGTAAAATCATATCCAATCATATGAGTGCCTCGATGGATGACTGTATAAAGCTACAATCACAGATCTGTTTCCAATTCCACCATAAGTTGAGGACTAGCAGCACTCTGCAAAACTTAATCTACCTTCCCCAATAGTTGTAACTCTTTTCTCTTGTGTCATCATTCTGGTAAGTTACTAGTCCTGCACCTTTGTCAGCCAAACCTCCTTGCACTCCCAACACTTAATGCCCTTTTGCTTTATTATCTACTCCCTGATTGTATGCAAGGTTATTTATTTATTTATTTATGAGACTTATATACCGCTTTAAGTGCAAGCACTCTCTAAGCGGTGTACACCAGTAAGCAATATTTACATTGCCCCCAACAATCTGGGTCCTCATTTTACCTACCCAGGAAGGATGGAAGGCTGAGTCAACCTTGAGCCGGTGAGATTTGAACCGCTGACCTGCTGAACACAGTCAGCTAAAGTGGCCTGCAGTGCTGCACTCTAACTGCTGCGCCACCTCGGCTCAATTATGTGACTAGAAAAACAATTTCCCCACAGCAAACAATTGTACGATTTCCCCTCTGTGACTGTGTGAAGTTCATGATGAACGGTAAGGTGTGAGTTTAAAAAAAAAATGTTTCCCGCATTGTTCACCGACTGAGGAGATTTATCTCTGCTATGGACTTTCTGATGCCTTTTAAGCTTCGATTTACAATGGAGAGTTTTTCTAACACTCTGCACATTTGTGAGGCCTCTCTCCTGTGTGAGTTCTGGTGTGTGTGCGAAGTGCTGAAGGTTGGGCAAAATATTTCCCGCATTCCAGACATTTATATGGTTTTTCTCCCGTGTGGATTCGCTGATGCTTCAAGAGAGTAAATTTCCGGGAAAAGCATTTATCGCACTCCGAGCATTTATGGGGCTTCTCTCCTGTGTGGATTCGGCTGTGGCTTCTGAGGGTAGATGACCGAGCAAATGCTCTCCCACAGTCTAAACATTTGTAGCTTTTCTCCCCCGTGTGAATTTTTATATGGATTTTAAGGGCTGAGGTGGTGCTATAAAATCTTCCACATTCGTTGCATTGATATGGCTTCTCCCCTCTGTGGGTTTTATGATGGCTCCAAAGGTTCCCCTGGTGTCCAAAACATTTCCCACATTCTAGGCATCTGTACGGCTTCTCTCCTGTATGGACCCTCTGATGGCTTCCAAGGTTTTGTTTTTGGGAAAAGGATCTACCGCACTTCACACATCTGTATGGCTTCTCCCCTGTGTGGATTCTCTGGTGAATCTGAAGCTCTCTTTGTGTAAGAAAATCTTTCCCACATTCCCCACAATTATAGGGTTTCTCCCTTTTGTGCTCCTTCTGGTGCCTCCGAAACGGAGAATGAAACATAAATCGTCTCTCACATTCTGGGCATTCAAAGGGTCTCTCTCCAGTGTGAACTCGCTGATGTCGGACCAGGTTTGATTTCGTGGAAAAACATTTTCCGCATTCGAAGCACTTTTCGTTTTTCTCCCCTCTGTGTGTTTTCTCATGAGTCCGAAGACCTGAACTCTGGGTGAAACCTTTCCCACACTCAATGCATTTGTAAGGTTTTATTCCCGCATGAATCTTCTCATGGCGCCAAAGATATGAATTCCAAGAAAAGCTCTTCCCACATTCCCAACACTGGTAAGGTTTCTCCCCTGTGTGAATTCTCTCGTGGATTCTGAGGGTGGCTTTGTCACGGAAAAATTTACCACATTCAAGACACTGATCAGGTTTCTCTCCAGTGTGGATTTTCTGATGTCTAAGAAGGTCTGACTTTTGACCAAAGCATAAACCACATTCCTCACATTTATGGGGTTTTAATCTGGCGGGGCTTTTGGGATCTTTGGGATCTTTTCCAGAGAAGGATTTCTCATCCTCCAAACCTTGACTGGATCCGCTTCCCACATGGACCTTCCTGTGGGTCAAAAGGAGGGATCTGCGAGCAAAGGACATCCCACACTCTGAGCATTCATGGATTCTTTTGTGGTTTTCCGGAGTGCTGCTTGTGTCTGACAGGGGATCCGAGAGTTTCCCAGGCTCCATCCTGTATTTCTGTTGATTGTTAGCTTGCAGATAAATCTTTGGAAACAATATTTTATTTCTGTTAAAAAAAATAGAAATGAAGAATAATATTTCCTTTTGAGAAAGGTAGACAATCACAGGCTACTCATCGTGAAAGGGACCATGGAGGTCTTCCAGTCTGACCCTCTTCAGTACACCCCAGAGAAAATCTCCACTGATTTTGTCCCCCCACATCTCTCAGATGCAACCCCTTCCTGCTGTTCATTGTCTCTACCCTTCCCTCCTCCTTGGTTCTTGTCCTACGACAAAGTGAAACAGAAGCTCTGAAGCTAGAGGTAGTCCTCAATTTATGAATACAGTTGGGGCTGCAATCTCGGTTGTTCAGTGAGAGGCCACGTGGCCACTTCACTCCCCAAACGTAATCCCACATTCCTGGTTGGGGTCATTAAGTGATCTTAAGCATTCTTAAGTGGAGGGGGGAGCCCCAGCCAATGGCTGTGGGGGTTTCTCAGGGCTGGGGATGGCCTGGAGATGAGGCACAGGCCACCCACAAATTGGGGGGGGGCTATTGAAGTGGGATTCAAAGGTGCAGCCATTCCTGGAAGCCTGACCCCCCAGGCTTGGGCATGCAAAGAAGGCTTGATTGACAACAATTCTGAAGCTGGGCCTTAAATAGAGGTCTGGGGCCTTCAGCAGGTTCAGCCAGCTCCAGGCCTGGACTTCAGCCCAGCACTATCCTGTCACTGAGAAACGGGGGCTTAATCCCCAGACTGGAGGCCTCGGCAACCTTGGGCCATTCTCCAAGCCGCATGTTCCATACTGTTGCTAAGCAACGTGTCCCAAAGCATCTCCCTTGCAAGTCGCACGTGGCCTGTGCCAGGACTCACAGTGCCCACTTCAGACAACCCTTAACTGGAACTTCAACCCTTATCTGGAACTTTGTCTACTTGTGAAGTAGCTTAATAACCACAAAAATGAATGCAGGATTGCAGCCGTTGAGCAAAGCGGTCATAGGATATCTCACTTAATGAAAGCTTCTCTCAGAGGCTGAGATTCTGGACTGAATTGTGGTCATAATAGGAGGAGTACCTAGAGGGAATCCCCCAAAATTAAGGCATTGCATAAGGAAAAGAAGAGGCACCATGGACCAGTGCCGTGGAGAGAGGTTGTTCCGTGGCCGGAGGGGTATGGTTTTGAGTGCTTCCTGCATCCCGCAGACAGGGCTTCGCTTGTTTGTGCGGCCCAGTTTCTGGCATCCTGTGGCCTGTGCCAGCCCACAGACTGGGGGCTGGGAAACCCTGGGGTAAGCGATCCATTTCTTCCCTTTTCTTTCTTTTTCTGATTTTTACATCATGATGTCTTGATCCTCACTTCTTTGCGACCCATTTTATAGATTTTATAAAATACTACAAAAAGGGGGAAAATGGATGCGGAAAATTATAGACCAATGAGCCTGACATCAATACTTGGAAAGATCCTGGAAAAAATAATCAAGCAAGGAATCTGTGAACATTTAGAAACCAGCAAGGCTCTTAGCAGAAGCCAACATGGGTTTGTCAAAAGCAGATCGTGCCAGACAAAACGTACTGTATTCTTTGACAAAGTGACTAAAATAGTGAACAGCGTTAACTCTGAAGGCATATTTATTTATTTATTTGTGAGATTTATATACCGCTTTAAGTGCAAGCACCCTCTAAGCGGTGTACACCAGTAAGCAATGTATATATATATATATATTTACATTGCCCCCAACAATCTGGGTCCTCATTTTACCTACCCCGGAAGGATGGAAGGCTGAGTCAACCTTGAGCTGGTGAGATTTGAACCGCTGACCTGCTGAACACAGTCAGCTAAAGTGGCCTGCAGTACTGCATTCTAACTGCTGCGCCATCTCGGCTCATCAATATTATACCTTGACTTCAGTAAGGCGTGTGACCAAGTAGGCCAGAAACCACTTCTTCATAAGATAAAAAAATGCTGGACAGACAGCATCACTAGATGGATTCAGAACTTGCTGCCCAAGAGCACTCAACATGTGGTCTTTAACAGAACTACGTTATGCCTTCATCCAGCATCTTGGGAGCAAAACCCAATTTTTCTACCTTGCTGTTTTCTCAAATAAACAATTTAAAAATATATGATTACTCTCCAAACCAAGAGTTAATTGACATTTGTTTACTCACCGTTATAGTTGCAGCTAAGAGGCCTCTAGGTCACCTATTACACCCTCTGACTCAAGGCCAGGAATGACCCTCACTGCTGATCAGTTTGATTTTGCCTTAATCGATTGGCCCTTTGTGCAGGAAGCTGCTTCTCCAACTGGGCCACGATTTCCAAATTCTCTAGAATGGAGTCCCGGCCAAAGATTTGTGGGTCTCGATCCAAGAACGTTCTTTCTCCTCTGCGGAGCTCACGGCCACATCCTCACTGGTCTCCTGCAAAGAGAAAGGAAAAAGGCTCAGATGCTGACAGTAATGCTGAACATAATCTATAAATGACCTGGAGTTGGGAAGAGAAAATAGGATTATTTGTTATTGATACAAAATGATGGGGATAGAATCCTGATTCAAGATCTCGATGCGCCAAAATGGAAGAAACAGCAAGATGAAGTCCAACAAGGACGGATGCAGAGTTATGAGTAGGAAAACTCAAAGGAAGATGAGAGAGAGAGATCAGATGGGGCAGAGCAGTTTCCCCGCTCTTTTGGGAGGCTTGAAGGCTATAAACATTCCAGGTAGGTGTTTTGAGAAATATTTACAATTGTGAAAGACAGCCTTTTAGCCATCAGCTTCTTTTATTATCTACTCACAAGAACAGCCCCAAAACTCGAAGACAGATGAGAGAGATCACATGGGGCAGAGCATGTGGGAAAAGGGCTGGTCTTTCTTCCAGACAGGTGTTTCAAAAATATGTACAATTAGGAAAAGCAGCCTTTTTGCCATCGGCTTGTTTTTTCTTAACCTGCTCACAAGACCAGCCTTAAAACCTCCTTTGTAAAACATCCACCAAGAAGGGGATGCGACATCATAGTGCAGTGATGGCGAACTTTTTAGAGACCGAGTGCCCAAACTGCAACCCAAAACCCACTTATGCATTGTCGGGTATTGGGTGGGTAAGGCCCATTGGGTGGGTTTGGCCCATTGGCTGGGCGTGGCTGCGGTGGTAATGGCAGACTGGGTGGCACTAAAAAGTTCAATCAATCAATTCCAACTTTGCAAGATCTTTTTTTTTTCCCACGAGAAGTTGAAATTGATTGATTGAACCTTTTTTTTTTTTCACACGGCGGCGGAGACCTAAAGTGAAAAGGTTTTATAAAACCCAGCTGAAGGCCTAGGACTGGGGCAACGGTGCGCATGCCCATGGAGACGGCTCTGAGTGCCGCCTCTGGCACCCGTGCCATAGGTTCGCCACCACTGTCAAAGCGTCTTCTGAGAAAAACTATGTGAGGAATAAAATTTTAGAATATAAGTGAAGTTAAGTGACACGTAGGCTGTAAGATTTCTACACGTAGGCTGTAAGATTTCTACATGTTAAGTTATAGGATTTCCACACTAAGCTGTAGGATTTTCTAGTTCGTGGTAAAGTACATATAAGGGAATAGGTGAAGGAAAATAGTAAGGGGCAGAGATAATGTGTTTTGTTTAGGCAATCCTAATAAGATTGTAAACTCTAAAGCTGTAAGGACCCACCCCACTTTGCATCTTAAGAAGACAGAACTCTTGGAATAATTCTTCCAACAGGAATCCTTTATTAAGAAAAAGTGGTTGCAGGCATGCTAGACAGGACTTGGGGTCCAAGCTTTCCAATTCAAGGTTTTAAGTGTTTCCCCAGTAGCCCCACCCAATCAACCCCCTCTTTCAGCGACAGTCTCAGGCATTACACTTCCACCCCCCTTTTCATTACTGCTCGGCTGGATGGAGACTTCAAAGAAACTACATGAACGGAAAACGGCCCCATTCTTATGGTTAGTTCTTTTGCAATACACACATTCAGTTCCTTAGAAGTATACTGAAGGAAGTGAGGGCCATAAAGCCCCTTTGTTCTCCCCCTTCTCTCCCTCTTATGGCAGAATCCAGAGAAGGCAGAATTGGGGTTTTCTATATTTGATAACTGGAGATGAAGTATAATTGGATTCTGACATCCGGCCCCCCTTAAAAATAAGAGAGATCGACCTGAAAGAAAACAAAACAGGTATAAAAGTTAGTCAGGCTTGTTAGGATACTCTGTGTGAAACTTCTTCAATAGCTTCGGGGCTCTGACATGACGTTTATGGACCCACTCGTTTTGTGAGGGAAGGAGGTGTTTCCAGGCAACTAGGTACTGAGTTGCTCCATGATATCTCCTAGAGTCAAGGATTTCCTTTATTTCGAAGTGTTGTTCGCCCTCCACCATGATTGGAGGTGGTGGGGGGGGAATTTTTGGCCGTAGAGGTGACTGATGCTCTCTTTTCAGCAAGCTGCAATGAAAAATTGGGTGTATTTGCCTGAGATTTTTTGGTAATTCTAATTCTACTGTTACTGGGTTTATGATTCTTTTAATTGGAAAAGGCCCTATATATTTTGGTCCAAGTTTTTTACAGGGTTGTAAAGACTTTAGGTATTTTGTAGATAGGTACACCATTTCACCTATAATGAATGGTGTAGGCTCATTCCTTTTTTTATCGGCTTGTGCTTTGTATGCCTGCCTAGCTTCATCTAGTGCTTTTCTAACTATTGGCCAGGTGTTTTGTAGTTTTTCCATCCATTCTTTCAGTGATGGGATCATTAGTTCGTTTGGGGTTAATTCTGGCATGGGGCTGAAACTTTGACCGTTGGCTATTTGAAAAGGAGTGTAGCCTGTGCTGGAGTGGACTGCATTATTGTAGGCAACTTCTGCAAAAGGGAGTAAGTCCGTCCAATCATTCTGTTGGAAATTTAAAAAACATCTCAAATATTGCTCAAGTACTGAATGACAACGTTCCGTTTGTCCATCTGTCTGAGGGTGATGGCTAGATGTCAGTCCCTGAGTGGTCCCTAAGAGGGATAAAAATTCCTTCCAAAATGCAGACGTAAATTGCACTCCCCTATCAGAGATGATGCGTTGGGGTGCCCCGTGCAATCTGTAAATGTGCTGGATGAAAAGTTTTGCTAAGGCCTTTGCAGTGGGAATCTTTTGGCAAGGGATAAAGTGCACCTGTTTGGAAAACAAGTCCGTGACTGTCCAGATAACAGTATTCCCATTGCTTTCTGGCAATTCCACTATAAAATCCATGGCTATTTCCCTCCAGGGGGCTGAGGGATTTGCCACTGGTTGTAATAGCCCTGGCAATTTCCCTTGCAACCTCTTTGCAGATGCACATGTTGGGCAGCTGGCAATATAACTTTCTATGTCCTTTTTCATGGATGGCCACCAAAATTGCCGTTTAATTAAATGTAAAGTTTTTACAAATCCAAAATGCCCTGCTGATTTTGTGTCATGGCAAAGGTGCATGAAAGTGACTCTTTGAGTTGTTGGTATATATAACTTTTCCCCTACCCAAGGCAACCCGTCTCTCATTGTGCACACATTTTTGTTTTTCTGGAACCATTCATCTGTTTCCAAACTTTTTCTGAATTCAATTCCAGTTTGGCTGTCCACTTGTGGTTTTAATTTGGCTTGGGTTCTTGTGGTTACTGGTGCTGCCAGTTGTGACTCTGCCATTATTGGTCTAGAGTCTGTGGTTCGTGTGCTGTTATATTGGGGCATGCGAGATAGTGCATCTGCCAGGAAGTTCTTTCTTCCTGGTAAATGTTTGAGCTTAAATTGGAACTGGTGAAAATGCTGGGACCAGCGGGCTTGTTTGGGATTGAGTTTCCTGGACGTTTTCAGGGCTTCCAAATTTTTGTGATCAGTCCACACCTGGAAGGGGATTTTGTTGCCTTCCAGGAACTGTCGTCACGTGAGTAATGCCCAACGTATCCCATAAGCCTCCTTCTCCCATACGGGCCAGCGCTGTTCTGTTTCCGTAAGTTTCTTGGATGTATATGCACAGGGTTGCAATACCCCTTCATTGTTTTCTTGTAATAGAACAGCCCCCACTGCCACATCACTTGCACCTGCCTGTATTACGAAGGGCTTGTCCATGTCTGGGTGCCTTAGTACTGGTTCGGCAGAAAAAAGTCTCTTTAGTCTCTCAAAGGCTGCTTGGCACTCCATTGTCCATGTTAGTGGCTGGCTAGGTTTTACTGAGGATGCTCCCTTCGTTTTTAGTAAGTTAGTGAGGGGCAAGGCTATCTGGGCAAATGAGGGGATGAATTGGCGGTAAAAGTTTGCAAAGCCCAGGAAACTTTGTAGTTGTTTTCTTGTGCGGGGTGGTGCCCAATCTAATACTGCTTTGACCTTCTCTGGGTCCATTTCAATGCCCTGGGGGGATATGCGATAACCTAGGTAGTCTATCCTTTCCTGGTGGAATTCGCATTTTGAGAGTTTGGCATATAGGTGGGCGGCTCGCAGCTTCTTTAAAACCGCTCTGACAAGGTTGACATGTTCCTCTTTTGTTTCAGTGAAGATAAGAATGTCGTCCAAGTAAACAAGGACCCCCTTAAACAGGTGCTCCCTTAGAACGTCATTGATTAATTGCATAAAGACTGCAGGGCCCCCTTGTAATCCAAATGGCAAGACTTTGAATTGATAGCACCCCATGGGGCAGTTAAATGCAGTCTTCCATTCGTCCCCTTCCTTAATTGTCACGCGATAGTAAGCTTCCCTTAGGTCTAGTTTAGAAAAATTTTTCCCTTTCGATAGGTGTGACAGCATGTCTTTCATGAGAGGCAGAGGGTATAGGTTGCTTTCACTGATTGTATTCAGGGCCCTATAATCCACGCATAAACGTAAAGAGCCATCCTTCTTCTCTCTAAAAAGGACAGGGGCAGCCACTTTAGGCTTGGCTGGCTCAATGAAACCTCTCTCTAGGTTTTTTTTAATGAATCTTTCCATTTCCTCCTTCTCCTTTGGGCTCATGGAGTATAATCTGGGCTTCGGCAGTTTTGCCCCAGGCTTGAATTCAATGGCACAGTCTGTGGGTCGGTGGGGGGGGGAGCTCATTTGCCCTCTCCTCACTGAAAACTTCAGCAAGGTCTCTATATTCCTCTGGTATTTCTGTTAATCTTTTTTCCTCTCCTATGGATGCTTTTTCTATTCTTGATTCTGGTAGCCTCCCTTGGGGTTTTAAGTCCATAGGGTCCCCCTTCGGGAATTTGATTTCTGTTGTCCTCCAATTTACCCAGGGGTTCCATTTTTTCAACCATTCTATCCCTAGAATCATTGGGCATTCCATGCCTGGGGTCACCACAAACGTTATGTCCTCTTCATGTTTGCCCAGGGAGAGGTGTATTGGTAGAGTGGCTAGGGTAGCTGGCACCCCCCCCCCCTGCCATGGATCCATCTAACTGGCCAAATGAGATTGGTTGTTCCAGTCTCCTCGATGGGATGCCCAGATTCCCCACTAGTGTTGGGCTAATGAGGCAGCGGGTGCAGCCAGAGTCTATTAAGGATTTCACCTTCACAGCTTCGGGCATGGGGGGAATTAATATAGTCACTGTCTTGAGGATGGGTGTGATGTGTCCACTTACCAGGGGTTCGCCCTCCGAGCTGTCATCTGAGGCATCCACCGGCCCTGTGGTGTAGGCTGGAGTTCTTTCCCCTTGGTGAGCAGAGATGGGGGTTTCTGCAATTTCCATCATTTTCATGGCCGTTTCATTTGGCTTAGCTGAAGACTTTCCGGATTTGTTGATTGGGGATCTGTCTGGATTGTGCTGGGGGGCCTTTGAGCGGCATTCTAGAGCTCGATGCCCTTCTCTTCCACACTTGAAACACCCCATTTGCTTCTTGGCTGTAGCCGATGATTTCACCGGTTGGTGTGTCAGCTCAGGCGGGGGGCGGCTCCATTGTTTTCCTCGGCGGTGCCTCTTCAATATGTCGATCTCTGCTTCCTCTGCCAAGACGTACCATTCCTCAAGTTGGTGTGGGTCCCCTCGGGGCAGGCAAGCGTCATATAGATCATAATTTAGTCCATCTTTGAAATGGCTAAGGAGGATGTCTTCTGGCCAATTCAGTTTGCTGGCAATGGCCCGGAATTCTTGTGTATATTCAGCCACCGGGCGTTTGCCTTGCCTCATCATTTTTATCCTTTCACGGGCTTTGCAATCAGCCAGGGGGTCTTCAAATCGTCTTCTCAGAGAGGACATGAAACGGTTGAAGTTACTGAGTTCTGGGGTATTGGAGTCATGCAAGTTCACCACCCAATCTGCAGCCGGTCCATCCAGGGCAGATTGCACAATCCGGATGCGGGCTTTGTCGCTGGGGATGTCCTGCCCGTATTCCTCCATGTAGCTGAGGACTTGGGTTAGGAAAAACCCCAAGCATGTTGGCTCCCCTTTGAATTTCACCTCCAACGGCGGACATCTTGGAATGGATCGGTGCCTCCGTTGTTGGTGGTAGTGTCTTCCGTCCAGATTGCCATCTGTAGGGGGTGGGGACTACTGGATCAGCAGATGTCCCTGGGTTGCAGGTTCCACGTCCCCCTCGGTGTCTCTCCCTTTGCGGCTCCAGGAGCTGGGGCAGCCGTAGGGCTCAGGATTCTCCTCTCCTAGGGAGCTGAGAGTTCTCTTCATCAGGTCAATAGCTTTCTCTAGGATCCAGTCTGAGTACGGTGCCCAGCTTTCTCCCTCTTCACTTGCGTGCAGGGATTTCTCCATCTCCTGCTTCCATTCTGGTTACTTGGTCCCCCGTCTCAGGGTCACCTTTCTTGATTCCTTTCCCCACTCACTTTTCTTTCCAACGCCCATTGACCAGCGAGGCTTGTGGTCCCGTGTCTCCACCACTTCTTCTCCTGAGGAATCTGACCTCTCGGATCCCAACATCTGGCAAGGTTCCAATTTGGTCAGCGGCTCTCTTTCCAGGGAGTTTTCCCCCTCTCTTGCTCCATTGTCTGACATGGTAAATTTTTGCAAAATCCCCCGGCAAGGGTCTCCCTTCCAGGTGGATTAATTTTGCAAGTCCTGTCTAATGTAAGGACCCACCCCACTTTGCATCTTAAGAAGACAGAACTCTTGGAATAATTCTTCCAACAGGAATCCTTTATTAAGAAAAAGTGGTTGCAGGCATGCTAGACAGGACTTGGGGTCCAAGCTCTCCAATTCAAGGTTTTAAGGGTTTCCCCAGTAGCCCCACCCAATCAACCCCCTCTTTCAGCGACAGTCTCAGGCATTACACTCCCACCCCCCTTTTCATTACTGCTCGGCTGGATGGAGACTTCAAAGAAACTACATGAAAGGAAAACGGCCCCATTCTTATGGTTAGTTCTTTTGCAATACACACATTCAATTCCTTAGAAGTATACTGAAGGAAGTGAGGGCCATAAAGCCCCTTTGTTCTCCCCCTTCTCTCCCTCTTATGGCAGAATCCAGAGAAGGCAGAATTGGGGTTTTCTATATTTGATAACTGGAGATGAAGTATAATTGGATTCTGACAAAAGCTCAGACAATGAAGCCACAGAGGAAGGCCAAGGCATCCTGATAGAGTGTATAAAATGTGTGTTTTTACTGTAACAAGGTGTGGCTCAAATATTTATTTGGAGTTCACCATGCTTTGCAAACCCTTGTATCCAATAAATCTCTGTTTAATTTCAACTTGCTGTTTGGTGTTATTTAGCGAGCAAGATTTTATGCCAACAACTAGGAAAATATAAAGTTTAGAAATTCTATCCACGTTTTAAAAACAGAAGCAAAATAAAGAATAGCATAAAAACAAAGGATTTTGTTTTTCGCCTTTTAGACAGCGCACAAAGAAAGAGGCGTAAGGCAACATGAGCTCAATACAACTAATTTAAACTTCTTTTTCTTCCCCCCCCCCCCGAAACCCTCCCCTCCCCGTTGCAATGAGGTCAGTTTGCGTTAAGATCCCATTGCGAATCTCTATACATGTTTTAAAGCTCCGTTTACTCCATTTTTTCAACCGCAATTGAGGGATATGCATGTTCAGAGACCTCCTGCTCGGATCCACCACAGAGAGACCTTCTGGAGCAATGTTTCTCAACCTTGACAATTTTAAGGCACGTGGACTTCAACTCCCAGAATTCCACAGCCAGCAATGCTGGCTGTGGAATTCTGGGAGTTGAAGTCCACGTGCCTTAAAATTGTCAAGGTTGAGAAACACTGTTCTGGAGCAATTTCCACAAAGCTCCTTCCTGGATCCACCCGGAGAGCTTCGGAGGGAGCAGATCCAGCCCGGGGAGGGATCCCCCTTTGCCCCCCTGGAGGGAAGGGAGGGATCCACTCCCTGCAGGCGACGCCAGAGCCGAATCTCCCCAAGGAAAACCCGGCAAGCCGAAGAGGCGGATCCGCAGCTACCTTTCTCCTGGCGGGGGGGGGAAGCTCTCCTGGCGGGAGGGGCGCCCCAAAGGCCGGAGGGGGAGCAGCCAGACCTGCCCCGAGCGGGACCCAGAAGGCTCTCCCGAGGAATCCAGCGCCGATCCTCCCAGAGCGAAGCGAGACACACAGAGAAAAGTGGAGATCCAGCGAGTGGGCGGGGAGACGCGGGGGCGGGGCTTCTGCCCTCCTCTCGAGCTTCGCTTCCGCTTGGTAGCCCCGCCTCTTGTCAGCCTCTTCTCCTTCCCCCCCTCCCAGCCAGGATCACGTGCTCCGAAATCTCCTCTGCTCCTCCGATGAGCGCTGATGTCGAGGTTTCCTCTGCCCATGGGAAGAGTGTCCCTCTCTGCTCGCTGGAAGCGCGGCAGCTCTTCCTACTCCAGCGTGCTGGCTTGTGTCAGGCTAGGTAGATGCCAAAATAAGAGATGCCTTTTTTAGGGCTTTTTTTTTTTTTTTTAGGATCTCCGTATAATGTGCCGGTAACGAGAAGCAATTTGCAGTGACTTTTTTTTGGTACCTGCTACGAGACTTTATTATTGATCTTTCCTCCCAACTGGATGGTTCCTATTTAATTGAAGGCTCCGGAGTTTTTAATTCAGATACCTTCACCTCTTACTGTGATCTGTAACAGCCGCTGGTGCAGGGGTTGCATGATGACTCTCCGTCCTGGGAATTTAAATTGGGTGGGTGGGTGGTCTCTTAAGACCATGAGCATGGCGGAGGAGGGATGGAGGAGGTTCCTGCAGTCTCAGACTTTTGGGGTTGCCCATCTCCCAATCCCCAGAGCTCCCGGGACAGGAAAGAGGAGAGTTTGGGGGAGCAGCCCAGATCTGGTGATTGTTCTCATAGGGGCAATGCAGGCATTGCAACTCAGCAGCTGAGAGGGGAAAACAGGTCTGGAAAGGCTGCTAAGCCTGATTGCAGAGTAAAAGTAATTTTATATTTTTTTTACTTTTATTATTTATAATCCGCCTGCATTTGATTCTCGAATTACTCAAAGCAATGAACGTATCCAACATACTTTCCTTCCCCTATATTCCTCACAACCACCCTGTGGGGTGGGCCATGTAAGAAACACCCTCAGCCAAGAATTTGACAACAGTCTTTAGGTGAAAGAGCAAGCCGTTTATTGAAAAATACTTTCTTGCAAGAGCGGGTGGCTAGCAAGTAGGCACACCCAAAAATCGGTTTCTGCAGCATTTATTCCCTCAGCCCGAAGCACAAAGCCTTCCCTTACAATCCCGTGTGACAAAGACCACAAGGTTCATAGCCTTTCTGGAATACCTAGTTCCCCTGTACATTTCCCTTGTTTACTCTCCACCCCATGCCCAATTCCCCTTTTCCGTGTATTGCCTTCACCTGGCAAGACATGCAATTTTACTTAACCCCCAGTTCCCGTTTTCTAAAGATTCCTGCTGAAACGAGCGGTTGCTTCCTATATTTGCAAGCTCCTGTGGTTCATATCGCCTGTTTCTATCTGTAGACTTAGGTCCAAGATCGCAGACATTTCCTGCCCTCTAAACCTTAATTTTTTTTTTTTTGGTATTTTGGATTGACAGGGATAGGCAAGAACATTATTATATTAACCAAAGTCACACTTCTTATGACTTACGGTGTATGTCCTAAGTAAGATGTGGTCCCTTTAATCACAAGTGTGTCAGGCACGTGTAGATACGATCTTTCATTGAGGCCCTTAAGAGCAGGGGTCCATCCAAATAATCAAGCTATTTCACCTAAAGTTCCTCCAAAATCCACCTTTTTCAATTCAACCCTAGAAGTCAGAAGTGTCCAGCGAGGGAGGATGGAGTCACAAAAGTCAAGATGGAGGCTGTTTTAAAGGGCACCATACACACAGCTAAAAAGTTTTTCAAAAACACCCACACACAAACAATAACATGCCCTGAAAACAGTTCTCTTGGTTATTTTGAACAATGGTTTTATTAAGGATTATATTCACAGATCCAACAAAGAAACAACACCAGTATGTATGTGGGTGAATATGCTGTATGTGTGTGAAACCACAAAAAAGACAATGTGGAAAAAGGGGACGCCAATCAAGCGAAGAAAGATAGGTAACCCTTGAGGTACCACAGGCGATTTAACGAATGTTCGAAGTTACAACACATACCCCAAAAGCTAAATCCGAATCCATTTCAAAGTTACAAACTCTGCAGTCATTCACCCGTACAACTGAGCGCAAAGATGCTGCAGCACTCACCTATTACCCTGCCATCTTGTTCAGCCAGGTCTTCTCAGCGAGGCATTGGGCATGCCTGGCCAAGATGCTGGGTTCCCCAATTCCCCTGTCACCATTCGCTTACTTACCTTTTGACGAGCTCAGGAAGTCAGGGCAGAGAAGGCTGCTCCCTTGCTGGGCCCCGTGGCCCAATCAAGAAGAACAAATCCAGTCACTTCTGCTTCCGTTGGAAACCTTTCCTCTCCAGCCAGCATTAACCGGTGGGATTTCTTCTTGGCGCTGCCAGCTCTACCTTTATGCGAGTGCCAGGGGTAGGCAACCTTGGCTCTTTTATGACTCGTGGACTTCAACTCCCAGAATTCCTGAGCCAGCCATGCTGAGGGGAAAGGGAGAGGTTTCCAAGCTGAGCCAGGCTGGCTCAGGAATTCTGGGAGTTGAAGTCCACGAGTCATAAAAGACCCGAGGTTGCCTACCCCTGCCCTAGGCAGCCATGCTGGCTGGGGAATTCTGGGAGTTGAAGTCCACGAGTCATAAAATGTGAGGGAAGGGAGAGGACCAGTTGTGACTTTTTTCAGCGCCTTTGTAATTTCAAATGGAGACTAAGCAAATGGCTGTCATTTGAGGACCACCTGTATTATGCTCAATGCCAGGGGTGGGCAACCTTGGCTCTTTTACGACTCGTGGACTTCAACTCCCAGAATTCCTGAGCCAGCCTGGCTCAGCTTGGAAACCTCTCCCTTTCCCCTCAGTGTGGCTGGCTCAGGAATTCTGGGAGTTGAAGTCCACGAGTCACAGAAGAGCCAAGATTGCCTACCCCTGTGCTAGTCTTAACGCTGGTAGTGCTAAGAAATTGCGGCCATTTTGCTTCCGTCGCAAGCCTTTTCTCTCCAGTCAGCATTAACCGCCATCGTTTCTTCTTAGTTCAGCCAGGGTTAAGGTGAGCTGCTAACGCTGGCGGAGCTAAAAAGAAATTGCACCGATTAATGCTGGCTGGAGAGGAAAGGCTTGCAAAGGAAGCAAAAGTGACAGGATTTCTTCAGGAAGGGACCCAGGGCAGAAAACATCCTGCAGCCAAGAGGGCTCCACATACATTTGCATTACTCAGGTGACCCTGAGGACACAGGTAAACCTCCAAATGGTCCCAACGACACTCTAAAACAGAGGTCTTCAAACTTGGCCCTTTTACGACTTCTGGACTTCAACTCCCAGAATTCCTCAGATAGCCAGGCTGGCTGACTGAGGAATTCTGGGAGTTGAAGTCCACAAGTCATAAAAGGGCCAAGTTTGAAGACCCCCTGCTCTAAAAGAAGGCAAATGACCAGCTGTCTGCAAGGAATATCAGTCCATCCAACCTCCACCATTCGGTGAGAACTGAAGAAGCTTCCTGGATGGGAAGCGAAACAAATTCAAAGAAAAACAAGAAAGTCCAGTTGACTCCTGAAAAAGCACCTTTGGTTCAACATTAACACTATCACTAAATAAACAACCAGATGATATCTTTGTTCTACCCCTCCCCCCATTTTCTCCTCTCTGAATCTTCAGTTCTCCTCACTGACCCACAAATGGTTAGTAAGAATTAACAAAAACGCCTTGATTTAGGACTGTAAGCAATTTATGACTGGAAATCCATTCCAAGTTGTGGCCATAACTTTAGGACTACCTGTATTCTGCAAAACATTATACATACTCCCCACACTATCATGACTCTTTTGTGTAATCACTCTGGCAAGTTACTAATGCTGCTTTGTGAGGAAAACATTCTCACACTCCCAACACTTACGCCCTTTTGCCTCATTGTGTACTCTCTCCTAGTATTTGAGGTTGCTTCACTAGAAAAAAACACTTTCCCCACACCAAACAGTTGTAGGATTTCCCTTCTGGGACTCTTTGAAGGTCCTGGTGAATGGTAAGGTGTGACTTCTGGAAAAAAAAAAGTTCCCTCATTGTTCACAACTGAAAGGGTAGAGATCTCTGCTATGGACATTCTGATGCATTTTTAGCTTTGATTTACAATGGAAAGTTTTTCTCACATTCTGCACACTTGTGAGGCCTCTCTCCTGTCTGAGTTCTGGTGTGCGTGCAAAGCACTGAAGGTTGGGCAAAACATTTTCCGCATTCCAGACATTTATGTTTTTTCTCCCCTGTGGATTTGCTGATGCTTCAAAAGAGTACATTTCCGGGAAAAGCATTTATCGCACTCCGAGCATTTATGGGGCTTCTCTCCTGTGTGGATTCGGCTGTGGCTTCTGAGGGTACCTGACCGAGCAAATGCTCTCCCACAGTCTAAACATTTGTAGTTTTTCTCCCCGGTGTGAACTTTCACGTGATGTCTGAGGGTTGATTTCATGCGAAAAAATGTTCCACACTCAAGGCACTGAAAGGGCTTCTCCCCAGTGTGAATTTGCTGATGTTTCCAAAGTACCTCCTTATAACCAAAAGATTTCCCACATTCGACGCATCTGTACGGCTTCTCTCCTGTGTGGACCCTCTGATGGCTTCCAAGGTGGCATTTTTGGGAAAAGCATTTCCCACACTCCCCACATTTGTATGGTTTCTCCCCTGTGTGGATTCTCTGATGAATCTGAAGATGGGTTGGTGTAATAAAACTTTTCCCACACTCCCCACATTTATAGGGTAGCTCTCCTTTGTGCCATTCCTGGTGTCTTTGAAGTTGAGAAGAATTTACAAATCGTTTCTCACATTCTGGGCATTTGTAGGGTCTGTCGATATTGTGAAGACTTTGATGTCGCACCAGGTTTGATTTCAAGGTAAAACATCTCCCACATTCGAGGCACATTTCCTTCCTCTCCCCTGTGTGTGTTTTCCAGTGATTCCGAAGAGTTGAACTCAGGGTGAAACATTTTCCACACTCAAAGCATTTGTAAGGTTTTATTCCTGCATGGATCTTGTCGTGGACCCAAAGATCTGACTTCCGAGGAAAGCTCTTCCCACATTGCCAACACTTGTAAGGTTTCTCCCCTGTGTGACTTCTCTCGTGCTCTTTGAGATAGGCTTTTTTACTGAAAGATTTCCCACATTCCAGACACTGATAAGGTTTCTCTCCAGTGTGGATTTTCTGATGTGTCAGAAGGTGTGACCTTTGATCAAAGTATAAGTCACATTCCTCATATTTATGGAATTTTAGTCTGGGGGGGCTTCCGAGATCTTTGGCATCTTTTCCAGAGAAGAATTTCTTACTCTCCAAACCTTCACTGGATCCACTTCCCTCATGGACCTTCCTGTGGATCAAAAGGAGGGACCGGCAAGCAAAAGATTTCCCACTCTCTGAGCATTCATGGGGTTTTTTGTGGCTTTTCAGAGTGCTGCTTGTGTCTGACGAGGGATCCAAGAGTTTCCCACGCTGCATGATTTCAACTGATTGCTGGCTTGTGCTGATTTTCTACTGTCTGTTGATAGTTGACTTGCAGGTCAATCTTTGGTCACAATCTTTTACCCACTGTGAGATGGGAAAAAAAAGCATTTTGTTTTGAATAACAAAGAATCACAAAATCTTAGCCTTGGAAGGGATCGTGAAGGTCTTCCAGTTCCACCCTCTGCCCAGGGCAGGGGTCCACAATACACTCTAGATTAGGGGTAGGCCACCTTCGTTCTTTTATGATTCATGGACTTCAACTCCCAGAATTCCTGAGCCAGTCTGGCTCAGCTTGGAAACCTCTCCCTTTCCCCTCAGCATGGTTGGCTCAGGAATTCTGGGAGTTGAAGTCCACGAGTTATAAAAGAGCCAAGATGGCCTACACCTGCCCTAGGCTATATAAATAACACTTAGCCCTTAGACCAGGGGTAGGCAACCTTGGCTCTTTTATGACTCCTGAACTTCAACTCCCAGAATTCCTGAGCCAGCCTGGCTCAGCTTGGAAACCTCTCCCTTTCCCCTCAGCATGGCTGGCTCAGGAATTCTGAAGTTGAAGTCCAGGAGTCATAAAAGAGCCAAGGTTGCCTAGCCCTGCCCTAGATAAAATCTGTAGTGATGGAGCCCCCACATCTCTAAGAGGCAAACTCTTCTGTTGTTCACTGACTCTAACTTTCCTTCTTGGTTCTTGTCCTATGACAAGGAGAAAAAAAAGCTTTGAAACTAGAGATAGTCCTTGACTGGAATTTTGGCTGTTTAGTGAAGCAGTTGTTAGGTGATGCGGTCACGTGACTGCTTTGCTCAACAACTGTAATCCCACACTTCTAGTTCCAGTCATTAAGTGATCTTGAGGGTTCTTAAGTGAAGGCCGGCACAGGCAAGAACTGTGGGGGTGCCTCGGTGGTAGTGGTGCTCCTGGATATCTAGCACAAACCACCCAGGAGTTGGGGGGGTGCTGAAGTTGGATGCAAAGGTGCAGCCACCCCTGGAAGCCCCAGCTGGGCCCTATAATATTGCAGTAAATTCGTTGCTAGCTGGATGCGTTGCTAGCTGGAGAATTTTGGGAGTTGAAGTCCACACATCGTAAAAGTTGCCAAGGTTGAGAAACACTGTATTAAGTGGAGGCCTGGGGCCTTCCACTATTTCAGCCAGCTGCTACTGACCCCAGGCCTGGACTTCAGCCCAGTGTCAATGCTGCCACAGGGAAATGCAGCCTTCATCTGTGAGAGGGGTCTCAAGAGCCCTAGTGGACAATCACTTAAATATGAGCCAGTTGTGTGCTGCAGCTGCCAAAAAAGCCAACACAGTGCTAGGCTGCAATAACAGAAGGATATAATCAAGATCACGTGAAGTGTTAATGCGACTTCACAATGCCTTGGTAAGGCCACACTTGGAATACTGCATCCAGTTTTGGTCACCGCGATGTAAAAAAGATGTTGAGACCCTAGAAAGAGTACAGAGAAGAGCAACAAAGATGATCAGGGGACCGGAGGCTAAAGCATATGAGGAACGGTTGCTGGAATTGGGTATGTCTAGTTTAATTAAGAGAAGGATGAGGGGGGACATGATAGCAGTCTTCCAGTATCTCAGGGGCTGCTCCAAAGAAGAGGGAGTCAAGCTATTCTCCAAAGCGCCTGGAGGCAGGACAAGAAGCAAAGGATGGAAACTAATCAAGGAAAGAAGCAACCTAGAACTAAGGAGAAACTTCCTGACAGTTAGAACAATTAATCAGTGGAACAACCTGCCTCCAGAAGTGGTGAATGCTCCAACACTCCAGCAAAGCCTCCGCTTTTATACACAGGTTCTTAAAGGGACACAGACTCCTGCTGTTCTTAAAGGGACACAGACTCCTATCATTGCATCATCCACCTTACCTTACCTTACATCATTACATAAGCTGTTTAGCTATTAAAGTATTACATTGACATAAATAAATAAATGGATTTTTAGAGATTCTACCCGCTTTTGCCAAACGAAAGCAAGTGAAAGCAAAGAATATTCACTTTTTCTCTCTTTTTTAGATTTAAGAACAAAGTGTTCCAATATCTCAGGGGCTGCCCCAAAGAAGAGGGAGTCAAGCTATTTTCCAAAGCGCCCGAAGGCAGGACAAGAAGCAGCCGATGGAAACTGATCAAGGAGAGAAGCAACCTAGAACTAAGGAGAAACTTCCTGACAATTAGAACAATTAACCAGTGGAACAACCTGCCTCCAGAAGTGGTGAATGCTCCAACACTGGAAGTTTTTAACAAGAGACTGGACAGCCATTTGTCCGAGATGGTATAGAGTTTCCTGCCTGAGCAGGGGGTTGGATTCGATGACCTCCAAGGTCCCTTCCAACATCATCATCATCATCAACATCATCATTTTTTTCCGGGTTGGGAGAACATGAGCTCAATTCAAGCCAGTTAACCTTTTTTTTAAAAGAATTCTCCCCCCTAATTGAAAGAAGTCGAGCATTTCTTTCCATTGCACTACAATCTCTCCCCCCCAAAAAAACCTTTTTAAAAGCCCCCTTTCCCTCCATTTAGCGCAGTGTCTCTCAACCTTGACAATTTTAAGGCATGTGGACTTCAACTCCCAGAATTCCACAGCCAGCAATGCTGGCTGTGGAATTCTGGGAGTTGAAGTCCACATGCCTTAAAATTGTCAAGGTTGAGAAACACTGAATTTTAGCGAGTCTGCCTCATGTTTCCAGAGACGCCCAGTCCAGTCCAGTGCCATCTATCCACCCGGGATCCTCGCATGCTCAGGGGACCCTCTTGGGAACCGGGGCCGAGGGGAGACTCAGAGCTACCTTTCTCCTTGCAAGGAAAAGCCCTCCTGGCTGGAGGGGACGGGAGGGGAAGCAGCCTCGCCAGTCGGAAGCAGGACCGAGCAAACCTCTCCCGGCGCGTCCATCGCCGAGCCTGAGCGGAGAACAGCGCGTGCTCAGACGCAGCCGTGAGGCGGGGGCGGGGCTTTCGGGCCCCGCCTTCCCCAAGTAACCACGCCCCTTGCTGTCAGCAGGTATTTGTTTTTTTTTTCCCTGCCTGGGAACGTTGGCTCGCAGCAGGGAAAAGCTTGGATTCAGTCTTGGCCCCGCCCACTGGATCCCTTTCCCCCCCCCCCTCCGCCAACCTTCTAAATGGGATTTTCCTTTGGGTCGCTTTTCATTTCTCCTTTGCAGAGACCAGAGACCTTGGAAAGAGGTGGCTTTACAAGTTGGGGGTGCGTCATCACTGGGGGTTTTGAAGAAGACCCCCCCCCAACACCTACTTGTCTGAAATGGTATAGGCCAGGGGTAGGCAACCTTGGCTCTTTGATGACTCGTGGACTTCAACTTCCAGAATTCCTGGCTCAGCTTGGAAACCTCTGCCTTTCCCCTCAGCATGGCTGGCTCAGGAATTCTGGGAGTTGAAGTCCACGAGTCATAAAAGAGCCAAGGTTGCTTACCCCTAGTATAGGGCAGGGGTCTTCAAACTTGGCCCTTTTATGACTTGTGGACTTCAACTCCCAGAATTCCTCAGCCAGGCGCAGGATTCCTCAGCCAGGCGCCCCCCAACCCCGCCCAGATGCCCCCGCCTCTCCCAAGCGTTTTTTTTTTTACTAACCTGCATTTCGGCTGCATTCAGTTTCTCCATTGGCTTCTCCATTGGTGGGAGAGAAAGGGAGAGGGAGAGAGAAATAGAGGGAGAGGGAGAGAGAGATTAAATTAGTAACCTGGGTGTTAAGTGAATCTGGTTTCCCCGCTAACTTTGCTTGTCAGAAGGTTGCAAAAGGCGATCACATGACCTTGGAACAATGTGACCATCATAAATATGAATCAGTTGCCAAGCATTGAGATGTAAATCACATGACCCTGGGGATGCTGCAACGGTCATAAGCGTGAAAAATGGTCATAAGTCACTTTTTTCAGTGCCGTTGTAACTTTGAACGGTCACTAAGCAAACTGTTGTAAGTCAAGGACTACCTGTACTTTCTCACTTTTTTCCATTTATTTATTATTTTTGGTCATCAAGTTTTTGACACTTTGCTAGGTGATTGGAGGTACTCGAATGTTGCCATATTCTAAAAGTGGTACAATCGGTGAAAAGGTTGAAAAGCCCTGTTCTAGTCCAGCCCCCTGCTCAAGCAGGAGAACCTATCCCATCTCAGACAAGTGACTGTCCAATCTCTTCTTCAAAATCTCCAGTGATGGAGCGCCCACGATTTCTGGAGGCAAAACTGTTCCACTGGTTAATTGTCCTCACTGTCAGGAAGTTTTTCCTTAATTCCAGATTGCTTCTCTCTTTGATCAATTTCCAACCATTGTTTCTTGTCCTGCCCTCAATTAGAATTTTTTAGTCTACAAAGCTCCAAGCATTTAATATACTCAGGAGTAGTCACAAAACCCATGTCTTGATTGATAAGGTGACCAACTTTTTTACAATGAAAAGCAGGACACAAATAAATTGAAGAAAAAATATCGTAAATAAAAGAAACATTTTATTCATTGCAACAATAATACAGGATACACTATAATATGATAAATGCATAATAAAAAACATTTGTAACAATAACATTTTATATTGTAATTATGCTTACATGCCGCGCCTCCGCCTGCAGCTGCCCCGCCAGCACTGCTGCCCCACCGTGTAAAGCGGGCCCTGTGGCTCCCAAAGCACCAGCTGAGCCAGGGGGGCAGCCCGCCATTGACACACCCCACTTGCAGCCGCCCCGCCAGCACCACCGCCCACCCTGCACAGCCCCATATAGAGCAGGTCCTGCGGCTCCCACAGCACAGGGGACAACCGGCCACCGCCGCCCTTCATACACCACTGCCTGCAGCAGCCCCGCTGCCCCTGCCTCTTGTGCTCGCAGCCATTATTGCCCTAGCAGGGCCGAAGATCAAGAGTGGCGTTGCTGCTCCAGTCTCCTCCAGGTATCTTTGGGACTAACTAGGAGATGGTGTAGTTGGGTAGCAGGGAGGGGTACAAAGTTCCTGCCAATTCGCCTTTGCTGCAGATAACTTACATGTGCAAAGTTTGCCGGCACACTCAGCAGCAATTCCTATTGGCTTTCGAAAGTTGAAAAAAAGTTGAAAAAAAACCATTAAAAAAGGTGCCAGAACGCCATTCTAAGTGTTCTATGAGAGAGAAAAAAGACCTGCAGATTAGTCTTCAAATATTGAAAAGGAGGACATGTAGAAGGACACTTTTTGAGGGAGGACAGAACTTAAAAAGGAGGACTGTCCTCCCTAAAGGAGGACAGTTGGTCACGTTATGATTGATCACTTAGGGCACAAAGCAAGCTCACAAGGTTTACCCCAATTTATTTCATTATCAAATACTTTCCAAACCACTGTGCAACCTTGATAAAATTAGGCCTAAATTTCCAAACTATCTTCAAAGTTTAACGTAACAGTATTTTACATTGAATAATTTACATTCCCACACCCTGCACGTTAGGCAGAGAGATAAAGTACCGATCCCAAATTTCCATACTTGGGAATTAATATTCAGTTCCAAAGTTTGGAAACTCAACTTTGAAAGTAAATACTAATATAAAATATAGCAATAGTCTACATTAAAGGACGTACATCCACATCCTCCATGTCTCAAGGTGGCAGAATTTCTGCAACTTCGGGCGGAGAATCCCCAGAATTCCCCAGCCAACATCCTGAGCCATCTGTTCCTTTCCTAAAAACATCCCCCCCCCCCCAGGTTTCAACGCTTTCTTTTCCAAGGTCCTGTTGCCATCCCGTCTTTTGCATTGCAGCTCTTCCGGCCCAGCTGAAGCGTTGGGGCCTCTCTGGGGAAAAAGCCTCTCCCAGGCTGACTTGGGTCGACTTGGCTGGGTCTGAAATCCGAATTTTATTGCAGGGCATCATTGTCCCGTGTCCCCGGGCAGCCTGCCATCCTGTCTTGCTGGCGCTGGGAGGCCAGCAGAGGCTCCGGAGAGGGGAAAAGGACGGATGGAAAAGGAGAGACGACCTTCCTGTGCTCGGCTCTTTCCTCCATTCCCTCCCTCCCTCCCTTTCTAGAGGCAGGAGGGAGGGGGAGAAGCCCCTCTGCCTTTCCCAGCCGTCCTTGGGCCGGACGGACCCCCGGGAACTGCATCTGCCCAGCTCGCCAGGCGGCTGCTGGGTGTGTCTGGCAGGAAAGGGGCACAGATGGGTCTGGGCCAGCGATGGGGGAAAGCCAAGGAATGGACCCGAAGGGCTGGAGGTAAGGCGGGAGGAGATCAAAGGGATCAAGGCGGAGGCTGCAGCCCAAAGGGGGTGCTGAGACTCCCCCCATCTCTTTCTTGCAGAGCTTTGTGGAGGGGGGGGGGCAACCTTCCTGACTGGCGTCTTCTCGGCTCCTGAGGCCAACTGGAGGAAGCCAAAAGTGGGGAGCTAGCAAGCAAGGTAGGGGTGGAGTGGGGAACAGCCCCTGGTTTAGTATCTCTGGGCCAGGCCTCTGTAAGCTGTCATCTCCCTGCAGGGGGATCAGGGTGGAGCCCCCCCCCCCACCACCACCAAACCAGAGGGGCCCAGAAGAGTTTTCAAAACAGTCACTTTGGAGAGCGTGTAAATTTAATAAATATGTAATAAAGAAGTAAAGGTTAAGGGAGGCCGAACTTGAAGTCTGAACCACGAGCAATGCATATTATTTCGTGTTTACCTCGCAGTCGCCTTGTTGGATGCTATGCTTTTGCTTATTTTTAGTTAACGGTTAGTTCATAGTGGAAATATCATAATTCCAGGCGGGGTGCGTGCTGGTCAGAGTAAGCAGCTATCTTAGGAATTAAGAACCGTCCCCTTAAGGGATAGCCTTTTGGGTAATGTAGTTTAAGTTACCTGGTCATATCTGGGTTTGGATTGGCCACTGGGAGGGACTGCTGATTGGCTACCGGGATTTCTGCCTACGTGCAGTCCAGCAGGGTCTTTGTGTATTCCGGCCACGAGGACCTTTTGCTCCTTTAACATGGAAGAAATTATCTCCTTTTATCTATCTGTTGGGTCCAGATTATGATATGTGTTTCAGAAGAGTCCCTACAGTAACTGTAAGTTAATGTTTTGAGAATGCCTGGTGAATTAAAGTAATCTGCATGAAACTTTTCCGTGGAGTTAATCTGCCTTCATAATAATAATAAAGTTGGAAGGGACCTTGGAGGTCATCTAGTCCAACCCCCTGCGCAGGCAGGAAACCCTATACAATTTCAGACAAATGGCTGTCCAGTCTCTTCTTAAAAAACTTCCAGTGTTAGAGCATTTACCGCTTCTGGAGGCAGATTGTTCCACTGGTTAACTGTTCTCACTGTCAGGAAGTTTCTCCTTAGTTCCAGGTTGCTTCTCTCCTTGATTAGTTTCCATCCATTGCTTCTTGTCCTGCCTTCAGGCACTTTGGAGAATAGCTTGACTCCCTCTTCTTTGGGGCAGCCCCTGAGATATTGGAATACGGCTATCATGTCCCCTCTCGTCCTTCTCTTCATTAAACTAGACATACCCAATTCCAGCAACCGTTGTTTATATGTTTTAGCCTCCAATCCCCTAATCATCTTTATTGCTCTTCTCTGTACTCTTTCTAGAGTCTCAACATCTTTTTTACATCGTGGTGACCAAAACTGGATGCAGTATTCCATGTGTGGCCTTACCAAGGCCTTGTAAAGTGGTATTAACACTTCACGTGATCTTGATTCTATCCCTCTGTTAATACAGCCTAGCACTGTGTTGGCTTTTTTGGCAGCTGCAGCACACTGCTGGCTCACGTTTAAGTGACTGTCCACTAGGACTCCGAGATTGCAACAAGCAATATTTAGCAGCAGCCCCCCTTGCTTGTTCAGATTCTAAATCAGTGGTTCTCAACCTGTGGGTCGGGACCCCATTTGGGGTCGAACGACCATTTCACAGGGGTCGCCAAACAAGGCTGTCCGCCATTTTTTCCCCCTTTTCTTTGGCCACGCTCCTGGCACCCAGTGATGTATAAGTAGTTGGGGGTCACCACAACATGGGGAACTGTATTATGGGGTCACGGCATTAGAAAGGTTGAGAACCACTGTTCTAAATGGAGATTGCAGGCTCTGAGCTGAACTCCCAGCCGAGGCTCTGAGGTCTGATTCTGACCAGGTGCTGCTTTTAGGGATGCCCTAGTGGATCCTCCAGATCCAGAGACAGTCTACCTCTGAACCCAATTTCCATGGGAACAACAGTAAGAGGCTGTTGCCTCTTTCATGTCCTGTTCATGTATATCCTTTTTTTGAGGAAAAAAAATGGAATAAATGGAAATTCTATGTTAACAATACAGGTAGTCCTCGACTTACGACCACAATTGTGCCCCAAATTTCTGTTGCTAGGTTAAATAGCTGTTTAGCATGTTTTGGCCTATTGTATGACCTTTCTTGCCACCGTTGTTAAGGGAATCACTGCAGTTGTTAAATCAGTAGCCTAGTTTCTAAGTGAACCTGGCTTCCCCATGGACTTTGCTTGTCAGGAAGACGCAAAAGGTGATCAGGTGACAACGGGACACTGTGACCGTCATAAATACGAGTCAGTTGCCTGATCACGTGACCATGGGGGGATGTTGCAATGGACATAAGTATGAAGAATGGTCCTAAGCCACTTTTTTCAATGCCGTTTTAGCGTCAACAAACTATTGTGGGTCGAGGTCTACCTGTAGCTCATAATAAACAGATTCTGGTTGTTTGCAGAATTGAAAAATTCTGCTTGCATCTATTAGCTGAGATTGTTTTGTGGGGTCCTCTGGCAAGTTGCATCTTTTAAAAATATAATCTTTCTATAAAATCACAAAAAGGCATACTACCTGCTGTCTCTTGTGAAAGTTTCTTTGCTTTGCCTTTTCTGGCTGCTTGTGTTGGGCTAGAACAGGCTTTGACTTGGTCCAGGGGTAGGCAACCTCGGCTCTTTCATGACTCCTGGACTTCAACTCCCAGAATTCCTGAGCCAGCATGGCTCAGCATGGAAACCTCTCCCTTTCCCCTCAGCATGGCTGGCTCAGGAATTCTGGGAGTTGAAGTCCACGAGTCATAAAAAGAGCCAAGGTTGCCTGCTGGCTCAGGAATTCTGGGAGTTGAAGTCCACGAGTCATAAAAAGAGCCAAGGTTGCCTGCTGGCTCAGGAATTCTGGGAGTTGAAATCCACGAGTCATAAAAGAGCCAAGGTTGCCTACCTCTGACCTGGTCTAATAGTACAGGGCTTTTCAACCTTTTCACCCATTGTACCACTTTTAGGATATGGCAACATCCAAGTACCACCAGTCGCCCAGCAAGGTGTCAAAAACTTGATGACCCAAAAAAAGGGGGGGGGAAGTGATAAAGTACAGGTAGTCCTCGACTTACAACAGTTTGCTTAGTGACTGTCCGAAGTTACAATGCACTGAAAAAAGTGCCCCCCAAGCCACAGCCGAGCAAGACACCTGCCTGCCCGCCTGCGGCGTTCTTCTTCCTGTCCGAGATTTTCATTGTTGTGAGCATTTTTGTTGAGGATTGGCAGCGGAGGTGGGGTGGGGGGGTGTTTGGTTTTTATTCCCTCCGTCTGCTGGGTGGTTGCAGCAGGTTTTGGTCACTTCACATGACCCCAGGTCACTGTGACCGTCATAAATATGAATCACTTGCCAAGCATCTGAATATAAACCACAAGACCCTGGAGATGCTGCAACATTCCAGCTGATCGGCGCTTCTTCTGGGCTCAGCAGAAGCGCCAGGATCAGTGCTGCTTTCCAGCTGATTGGCGCTTCTTCTGGGCTCAGCGAAAGCGCCAGGATCAGCGCCGAGCTCCAGCTGGAGCCTGGCGCTGATCCTGGCACTTCTGCTGAGCCATGACAGCCCTGTAGCTCCAGCCGTCTCTCGCTCAGGCTTGTGCGGTGCTGCCACCGGTTCAGCTCATTCCCCTCCCCCGCTACTTTTCGAGGATGCTCACGTACCACCTGCCAGGTGCCAATGTACCACAGGTGGTACCCGTACCACTGGTTGAAAAGCCCTGTAATAGTACATCCAAAAGGGTTGCTGGGTGTGTGGACACTTCTGGTGCATTTAATCCATCCACCTGGTGTCTTCTCTCCTGCAGGGACTCATCTGCCTTGCCAATGCAGAAGAGCTTCCCCTTCTGTGTGAAGTGTCCTCCGCCATAGCTCTTCTAGAACGATTGAAGCCAGTGGCTGCCCGGTTCAGATGCCCGAGCAAATCTGAAGTGAAGCCATGTCTAGTGGAGGACGTGTGATGGGAGCCGTGGATCTCCAGCCGTGGCGCTTCCCCTTCTCCCGCGACTTACCTGCAGGCCTTAAAACGGAGATGATGGAAGCCCCCAACAGGGAAGAGGAACGTCAAAGGGAAACCAAAGGAGATTTTTTTGCACAATCTAGAACCCCCAAAGCGTTCCCCGCACGGGTGACACTGTTGCGGGTTAAACAAGAGCCCGAGGAAGGGTTGAACCAGCCGTGGGGAACTCAGGGGCAAGAGCGGTGGAGAAGCTGGCAGCCCAGGTCTTCAGAAGAACCGTCTTCACAATTTCAAAGCAGAGGGGAAATCGGCCGGTTGGCACCAACCCCTTTGGAGGACAAATCTGGAACTGAGCAGTGGCTGGAAGCCTCTTCGGCTGTGGGCCTCGGGGAAGAAACCAAAGGGAACTACCAGAATCTGGAAGGTGAAGATGGAGAAGGGGACAAGAAGTCCAAGGAAGATCTTCCAGACCAAGAGGACGTAAGCTCTGAGATCCAGCAGAAGCGGTTCAGGCATTTGTGCTACCGGGAACTGGAAGGGCCTCGCAAAGTTTGTGGCCGACTCCGGGATCTCTGCAGTCAGTGGCTGAAGCCAGAGCAGTGTACAAAGGAGCAGCTGCTAGAGATGGTGATCCTGGAGCAGTTTTTGGCCATCCTGCCCAAGGAGATGCAGAGCTGGGTCAAGGAGGGTGGGACCGGAAAGCTGTGCCCAAACGGTGTCCTGGCCGAGGACTTCCTGCGGAGTCAGGAAGAGCCCAGAGGCTTCTGGGAAGAAAAAATGAGGCAGTGACTACATGGAGGGGCCCATAGGAGGGTTCAGGTGACCTCCAGCCTTTGGATGACCAAGAAAATGTAGATAGTCTTTGACTTACCACAGTTCACAGTGTTCAAAATCACAACAGCACTAGAAAAAAAAGTGATTTATGACCCCTTTTCACACTTACGACCGTTGCAACATCCCCATTGGTTACGTGATCAAAATTTGGATGCTTGGCAGTTGATTCATATTTATGACGGTGGCTGTGTCCTAAGGTCATGTGATCATTTTTTTTGTAACCTTCTGATCAACCAAGCACACGGGCAGGGGTAGGCCACCTTGGCTCTTTTATGACTCGTGGACTTCAACTCCCAGAATTCCTGAGCCAGCCATGCTGAGGGGAAAGGGAGAGGTTTCCAAGCTGAGCCGTGCTGGCTCAGGAATTCTGGGAGTTGAAGTCCACGAGTCATAAAAGAGCCAAGGTGGCCTACCCCTGACCATGGGGAAGCCAGATTCCCTTAACAACCGTGTTACTAACGTAACAACCGCGATGATTCACTTAACAACTGTGGCGAGAAAGGTCGTAAAATGGGACAACCATTTGTCTGAAATGGTATAGGGCAGGGGGGTAGGCAACCTTGGCTCTTTTCTGACTCGTGGACTTCAACTCCCAGAATTCCTGAGCCAGCATCGCTCAGCTTGGAAACCTCTCCTTTTCCCATCAGCATGGCTGGCTCAGGAATTCTGGGAGTTGAAGTCCACGAGTCATAAAAGAGCCAAGGTTGCCTACCCCTATGATAGGGTCTCTTGCCTGAGCAGGGGGTTGGACTGAAAGACTATTCAGATTATTCTGTAATCTGGCCGATATTTCAGCCTCTCCATTTTGGTGAAATGGAAGCCATTTTAAGTACAGTACACATCGACATGAAGCTGGCTCCCTGCAGATGTTCCACACTCTGTCTCCTGCCTCAAGAGGAGTTGGGGTGCCAACGCAGCCCCTCCACCACTGGAAGCAGCTGTAGCTTTTCTCTGCAGTTGTCAAAATCTTGGGGGGGGGGGGAAACATTACCCTTTTAAGATCTTGGAGAAAAGACCTACAGGCAGTCCTCAAGTCACGACCACCGCCGAGCCCAAAATTTATGTTGCTAAGTGAAACACTTGCTGGGTGAGTTTTGCCTCATTTTACGACCTACCCTGCCAGAGTTGTTAAGTGAATCCTTGCAGTTGTTCAATTAGTAACACGGGTGTTCAGTGAATCCGGCTTCCCCGTTGACTTTGCTTGTCAGAAGGCTGCGAAAGAGGGATCACATGATCCCGGGGACACTGCGACCGTCATAAATATGAGTCAGTTGCCAAGTGTCTGAATTTCGATCCCGTGACCATGGGGGAAATGCTGCAGTGGTCGTAAGTATGAAAATGGTCATAAGCCTCTTCAGTGCCATTGTAACTTTGAACGGTTACTAAATGCTTTGTTGTAAGTCCAGGACGATCTATATTTTGGGCTTTCTCTGCACCCCAATGCTCTGGGCAACCCAATGATAGGCGTCTGTGGGGTTTACCTACATTTGTGAGTAAATTTGGGGGTGTGGAGGAAACAGCATGTTTATGTGGTCCCCTCCTTTTGATGCTAAGAAAGGCGCTCTGTTATTCCAGGTGCCACCAGAGTCACCTGGAGGAGGAAAGATGAACGCTGCTGTTGGGCCTCCATTGGAGGTTGAAACAGGACATTCGGACCAGGAGGTCAAGGAAGAGAACAAGGACTTGCTCGGTGAGTGGTTTGATTATTATGGGATGGACTCAAGGCATTATGGGAGTCACCGTGACATTCCCCGCTTCAACTTTGCCATCCTGTATATCAGAGGTGGGGGAACAAAGGACCTTTTATGACTTGTGGACTTCAACTCCCAGAATTCATGAGCCAGCATGGGGAACAAAGGACTTTTTATGACTTTTGGGTTCCAATATCTCAGGGGCTGCCCCAAAGAAGAGGGAGTCAAGCTATTCTCCAAGGGGCCTGAAGGCAGGACAAGAAGCAACGGATGGAAACTAACCAAGGAGAGAAGCAACCTAGAACTAAGGAGAAACTTCCTGACAGTGAGAACAATTAACCAGTGGAACAATCTGCCTCCAGCAGCGGTGAATGCTCCAACACTGGAAGTTTTTTTTTTGTTATAAAATCATGTTGGTCACATGACCAAGCCGTTTTATTTATTTATTTATTTTGTAAAAAAAATTATTTTCAATTTTACAGTGCATTACATTCATAAAAATACTTCAGATAAAAAATAAAACAAATTGATACACACAACTTTCGGTATTGCTCACCCATTTCCCCCCAAACCGCATCCACCCTCTAATCTACTTCCCTCTTTCCCTCTTCTTCCTCTTCCTCACTCTCCCCCTCTCCTCCTTCTCCTCAACCTTCCTACTTGCTTCTCCCCTTCTTCCTCTTCTCGCTCCGGATGCGGTTCAGGGGAAATGCCCGAGCAATTCCTCTCTCCAAATTAAAACATCAATATTATATACAATAAAACTATTTCTACTTATCTGAGCTATTTAACCTCCAACCCATCCTCCCCCCCACACTGGAAGTTTTTAAGAAGAAAATGGACAACCATATGTCTGAAATAGTATAGGGTTTCCTGCCTGAGCAGGGGTTGGACTAGATGACCTCCAAGGTCCCTTCCAACTTTTTATATTATTATTACTATTATTATTATTATTATTAAGGGGCCAGCATTCCCCATGCTGGCTCAGGAATTCTGGGAGTTGAAGTCCACAAATCATAAAAGGGCCATCGTTCCCCATCTCTGGTTTATATCTTCGGTCCCGAAGGACCAATTTCTCCACTCTTCTTTCTTCCGGAGATGCTGATTCTCTGTCATTGGGAATTGCTGTTAGTCCAATTCCTCTGCAGGAGCTGATTGAACTCCTGGGGCTGTTGGGAGTCTAGAGAGGGAAAGAAATGGAAGTGGAGTCATTTCTTTTTTTTTTAAAGACTTGGACATAAGTCACCATCCTTAGTTTTTCTAACTCTCTCTTTCTGCTTTTGTAGCCATTGAGATGGTCTCCTGGCCACATCCTGGATCCTCTGCTCCAGAGCAAACTCAGGTAAGGGGTGAGCAGAAGAAGAGGAGAAGTTTTCAGAGAAACTCCAAGATCCATCTTCAGTCTTTGGCCAGGCTGATAGGTATTGATGGAAATGAGCCTAAGAGCATCTGAGGCCACAAACTTCCCAAGCATTGTACTGGAGTACTTTGAATGCCTCAAGTCGTGAATATACATTGATCTGATGTAGGTTTTATAATCCAAAATAAATCTATTGTCAATGCTGCAAATACTGTATATTCTTGCTTTGACAATATGCAAAACTGTCTGGTAATTACTGGGTTAATACATAGCTTAGAGTGGGGGGGAAAGCGGGGGGGGGGAGAAAGAGGAAGTAAACTTTTGACCTTCACACTAATTGGATAATGTGACCTGTGACTGCAAGACAAGGGAGGGGTTTAGCAAGAAAAGATTGATGCCAGCGAAAGGAAGTCAGATTCTGGCATCAATACATCCATGATGGTGACCGTAGCTCTGTAATAAAGACTTTAGGAAACATGCCTGAAAGTTCTTTGGAGTGCTTCATTAGTCGGAACCTGTGACATCTATATCCAGTCAATATGGGATACTCAGGGAGCTGCAGCTCTTAAATTAGATCTCTCTAAGAATTCTGGGAGTTGAAGTCCACACACAGAGTTGCTAAGTGTGGGAAATACCATGTTTTGCAGTTTTGTTATTTTAGCTTTCATTTTTTTTTATTGAAAAGTTTTATAAAAGTTACAATATACACCCCAAAACCCATCCACCTTTAACTCCACCTCTCCCTCCCCCACTTCCCAGAGCTGAGTACAGGGTAACATAATAATCATACTCTAACTAACATTAACCAACTATGTAAATAACCAAGTCCGTAATGTGCTTTAACTCCCCTTTAACATAAAAATAAACAAATTAAAAATAAACATAATAATGTAAACAAGTTAATATCCTAATTCTTGAACAATACAATATCCAAATTGTTAAACAATATTAATACTAAAAATAATAATAAAACTAATAAAAATTCCACTATAGTAAACTATTAATAATAATAATACTCTAAAATTTACTAGCTTTCATTTTAAAGACTTAAACTCGATGCAGTTGGAAATCTTCATAGAGATAGTCCTCGACTTATGACGACAAGTGAGCTCAAAATTTCTGTGGCTAAGTGAGACGGTTGAGTCAGTTTTGCTCCATTTTTACTACCACCTTTCTTGCCACAGTTGTTAAGTGAATCCCTGGGGGTTAAGTTAGTAGCACGGTTGTTAAGTGGATCTGGCTTCCCCATCGACTTTGCTTGTCAAAAGGTCACAATAGGGGTTCACATGACACCGGCATACATCAACCATCGTAAATATGAATCGGTTGCCAAACATCTGAATGTTGATCATGTGACCATGGGGATACATGATACATTGGTCAAAAATGTGAGAAATAGTCAGAGGTCATTTTTCCCAGGGCCGTTGTAACCAGTGGTGGGATTCAGCCGGTTCGTACCACTTCGACAGAACCAGTAGCTAATTTTTTGTTGCCCAGGCACAGAATGGACTTCCGGAAGCGGCATCCACACAAAGAACTGGTTGTTCACATATTTGAATCCCACCACTGGTTGTAACTACACGAACTGTTGAAAGTCGAAGACTATCTGTTCTGCTTTTCTTTAAGATCAAGTGATTATCTTTTCTTAAAAAATATTGAGATACGAGAATGGTTCTCCTGAGAAGAAGCAATCTCGCCTCCATAGGAGGTTTCAGAAGTAATCATTTCCCCTTGTACAGAGCTTTCATTTCAGTAGAGTAGAATAGAGTGAAGTGGAATACAAATGGAATGGAATGGAATGGATGGAATAGAATGTTATAGAACGGAATGGAATAAGAATGGAATGGGACGGGAATGGGACGGAATGGAATAAGAATGGAACAGAATGGAATGGAATAGAATGTTATGGAATGGAATGGAATAAGAATGGAATGGAATGGAATACGAATGGAATGGAATACGAATGGAATGGAATAAGAATGGAACGGAATGGAATGAAATGGAATAAGAATGGAACGGAATGGAATAGAATGTTATGGAACGGAATGGAATAGAATGTTATGGAACGGAATGGAATAAGAATGGAATGGAATAAGAATGGAATGGAATGGAATGGGACGGAATGGAATAGAATGTTATGGAAAGGAATGGAATGGAATAAGAATGGAATGGGACGGAATGGAATAGAATGGAATGGAATAAGAATGGAATGGAATAGAATGTTATGGAACGGAAAGGAATGGAATCGAATATGAATGGAATGGAATAGAATGTTATGGAACAGAAAGGAATGGAATCGAATATGAATGGAATGGAATAAGAATGGAATGGGACGGAATGGAATAAGAATGGAACAGAATGGAATGGAATAGAATGTTATGGAATGGAATGGAATAAGAATGGAATACGAATGGAATGGAATAAGAATGGAACAGAATGGAATGAAATGGAATAAGAATGGAATAGAATGTTATGGAGTGGAATGGAATAAGAATGGAACGGAATGGAATGAAATGGAATAAGAATGGAATAGAATGTTATGGAACAGAATGGAATAGAATGTTATGGAACGGAATGGAATAGGAATGGAATGGAATAAGAATGGAATGGAATGGAATAGAATGTTATGGAACGGAAAGGAATGGAATGGAATAAGAATGGAATGGGACGGAATGGAATAAGAATGGAACAGAATGGAATGGAATAGAATGTTATGGAATGGAATGGAATAAGAATGGAATGGAATGGAATAAGAATGGAATGAAATGGAATAAGAATGGAATGAAATGGAATAAGAATGGAATAGAATGTTATGGAACGGAATGGAATAGAATGTTATGGAACGGAATGGAATAAGAATGGAATGGAATGGAATAGAATGTTATGGAACGGAAAGGAATGGAATGGAATGGAATAAGAATGGAATGGGACGGAATAGAATGTTATGGAACGGAAAGGAATGGAATCGAATATGAATGGAATGGAATGGGACGGAATGGAACAGAATGGAATGGAATAGAATGTTATGGAATGGAATGGAATAAGAATGGAATGGAATGGAATACGAATGGAATGGAATAAGAATGGAACAGAATGGAATGAAATGGAATAAGAATGGAATGGAATGGAATGGAATAGAATGTTATGGAACGGAAAGGAATGGAATGGAATACGAATGGAATGGAATGGGACGGAATGGAATAAGAATGGAATGGAATAAGAATGGAGTGGAACGGAATGGAATGCAATGCAATAAGAGTGGAATGGGACAGAATGGAATAAGAGTGGAATGGAATAAGAATGGAATGGAATAAGAATGGAATGGAATAAGAATGGAACGGAATAGAATAAAATAGAATATATTCTTTATTGCGCAAGTATGATTGGACACCCAAGGAATATGTACTCGTGCATAAGCTTGATTCTACGATATATGGTACATAAGTCCTTAGATTGGGGAAGACTATCACACAAGATTTTAACTCTAGTCTCAGAATGATGGAGTTGTCATCCAGCAAGGTCTGGAGGCCCACACATTCTGCAGTCCCAGTTTAAGGCCTCTTCCCATCCTGAGATTGCCCTCGACCCACAAACTGTTGAGAAAGTCCCATTTTCTTTCAGATGACTTTTGAAGACGTGTCCATATATTTCACCGAGGGTGAGTGGGCCTTGCTGGATCTGGACCAAAGAGCTCTATACAGAGAGGTCATGCTGGAGAATTACGAGGAGGTGTCTGCTCTGGGTACGTCCCTTCTTCTGTCTTGTCTTAGAGGTGACCATGGAAAGTGGTGGGGTGGCTTCCTTTAAGGGCCTGACTTTATGTCTGTGGAGATTCTCAGTCATCCGGGTCATAGTTATTCCAAAGGTGCTTTTTTCAAGAGGCAACTGGACTTTCTTTTTTTTTTTTTTTCTTTGAAGATGTTTCGCTTCTCACCCAAGAAGCTTCTTCACCTCTGACTGGATGGTGGGGAAGGGAAGGATTAATACTCCTTGCAGACAGCTGTTAATTTGCATTCTTTTAGAGAGTCGTTGAGGTCACTTGGGGGTTTACCTGTGTAATCAGGGTCACCTGAGTAGTGCAAATGGGTGTGGAGCCTTCTTGTTGAAGTCCATCCATCTTCAAGTGGCCAAGGTTGAGAGACATTGGTCTAAAATAGGGGTCTTCAAATTTGGCCACTTTAAGACTTGTGGACTTCAACTCCCAGAATTCCTCAGCCAGCCCTGTATTATGCTCAATCCCTAGGGCTGGCTGAGGAATTCTGGGAGTTGAGGTCCACAAGTCTTAAAGTGGCCGTTTGAAGACCCCTAGTCTAAAAGACAACCCTTCAGTGAGGTTTAAACTGAAGAGGCTAAAATTGTTTTACAACATGGATGATCAAAGACTTCCTAAAATCTGTGCCACTGCCGGCACAATAAATTGTACATTTTTTCTGCCCAATACGATGATTTCTCACTGATACAAAGCAGAATACAGGTAGTCCTCAACTTATTGAGACCGGAATTTCCGTTGCTAAGCAAGGCAGCCGTTAAATAAGTCAGGTTTGATTTTATGACCTTTTGCGCCACAATTATGAGGTAAATCATTGCGATTCTTAATTGGATCGTGCAGTCCTTAAGCAAATCGGGCCTTCCCCATTGACTTTGCTGGTCGGAAGCAGGCTGAGAAGGTTGTGTGGGAAACAGTTGCAAATGGCGATCATGTGACCCTGGGGTGTTGCAACCGTCATAAGTACAGTTGCCAAACGCTCAAATTTTGATCACGTGACTGTGGAAATGTGAGGAAAGGGAGAGGACCAATTGTAAGTGACTTTTTTCAGCGCCGTTGTAATTTCAAATGGAGACTAAGCAAATGGCTGTCATTTGAGGACCACCTGTATTATGCTCAATGCCAGGGGTGGGCAACCTTGGCTCTTTTATGAGTCGTGGACTTCAACTCCCAGAATTCCTGAGCCAGCGTGCCTCAGCTTGGAAACCTCTCCCTTTCCCCTCAGCATGCTGACTCAGGAATTCTGGGAGTTGAAGTCCACCAGTCATAAAAGAGCCAAGATGGCTTGCCCCTGCTCAATGCCAAGAAGAGAATTTTCTAATGCTCAGAATTTCTTAAGTATCTGACAACTGTTATATGAAAGAGCATTAAAGGACCCTAATCTAGCAAGGCCTTTTCCTCGTTTCTCTTGCGTTATTTCTTCTAACATTCAGAGAGTCCAGACTTTTTCTTAATGTGTTTTGGACAAAAACCTTTTATAGGGTTAGTCCTCGACTTACGACCACATTTCTATTGCTAAGTGAGAGTGTTATTAAGTGAGTTTTGTCCCATTTTATGAACTTTCTTGCCACAGTTGTTAAGTGAATCACTGCAGTTGTTCAGTTAGTATCACGGTTGTTAAGTGAATCTGGCTTCCCCATTGACTTTGCTTGTCGGAAGGTCACAGTAGGTGATCATGTAACCCTGGGACACCACAGCCGTCATAAATATGAGTCAGTTGTCAAGTGTCTGGATTTTTTTTAAAAAAAATTATGTTTTATCGGGTTTTTTTTACATATAACCATCAATATTTGGCAAACACTGTGTTGTCTGGGTTTGTATTTACAAATAATCAATAACAATTAGTTTCTATAATTCCATATTCCACATTGTAGCTTTCCTTGATTTTCTCTTCTTCCCATAATATTTTCTTTTATCAGCCTTGAATTAGTATATTTCCTGATAATTTTAAAAGATAACAATTAAATATCTACAAATAACCTCCACCTCATGATGAAGCTTCTTTTTCTCATTAATCATCTCGATCACCTTGTCACTAAGGTGACCAACTTTTTTACAACAAAAAGGAGGACACGAATAAATTGAAGAAAAAAATATCGTAAATAAAAGAAACATTGTATTTATTGCAACAATAATACAGAATACACTATAATATGATAAATGCATAATAAAAACCATTTGTAACAATAACATTTTATATTGTAGTTATGCTTACATGCCTATTAATTATTTAAATGAGTACTTTTCCATTGAATGAATATTTTTTGTCAATGTATCATCTTCTAACAATATATTGGAAATATCTGAACAAGAAATATCCTTCATATTGAATTTTACGGCAAGTGCTGCAGCTAGAGTATCAACATTCAATCTCGATTTCTCACTTGTCCAAAAATCTACCCGGCTGGACTGCGCGGGGGCTGGGCGACGGAGGCAGGTGTTGTGAGCCAGGTGCTCCAGGACGGCCATGTAGGTGCGCAGGGTGAGGTGGTGGCAGCGCAGGTCAGCACTGCGTAGACCACCAGCTGGCGCAGCCCATGGAAGGTCAACTGCCCGCCACGCCCCCACCCATAGCCGCCCCGCCAGCACCGCTGCCCTGCCATGGAGAGCCAGCCCCACGGCTCGCAAAGCACCAGCCAAGTCAGCTCTGGCCCTGCAACCGCCCCCCAGCACCACCGCCCACCCTGTGCATCCCCATAGAGCTGGCCCCATGGCTCGCAAAGGCAAAGCACCAGCCGCGCCGGCTCCAGCCCTGCAGCCACCCCCCCAGCCGCCCCCCAGCACCACCGCCCACCCTGCACATCCCTGTAGAGCCAACCACGCAGCTTGCAAAGGCAAAGCACCAGCCACGCCAGCTCCGGCCCTGCAGCCACCCCCCCAAGCCGTCCCCCAGCACCACTGCTCACCCTGCGCATCCCCGTAGAGCCGGCCCCACGGCTTGCAAAGGCAAAGCACCAGCCGTACTAGCTCCCGCCCTGCAGCCGCCCACTCCAGCTGCCCCCCAGCACCACCGCCCACCCTACACATCCCCATAGAGCCGGCCCCGCGGCTCGCAGAGGCAAAGCACCAGCTGCCCCGGCTCCGGCCCTGCAGCTGCCACCCCACTGGAACCACTGCCCACCCTGCGCATCCCCGGAGAGCCGGCCCCGTAGCTTGCAAAGCACCAGCCATGCTGGCTCCGGCCCTGCAGCCATCCCCCCAGCCGCCCCCCAGCACCACCGCCTACCCTGTGCATCCCTGTGTAGAACCGAACAGGGAAGATCAAGAGAAACTTACCGCTCCAGCTATCTACAGAACTAAGTAGGAGATGGTGTAGTTGGGTAGCAGTGAGGGGTGCAAAGTTCCTGCAACTTGCACGTGCAAAGTTTGCCGCCTGGATGTTTTGGCGCACTCAGCAGCAATTCCTATTGGCTTTTGAAAGCCAATGGGGGAGTAGCACAGCTCAGGCAAAAGTTGAAAAAAACCATCAAAAAAAGGTCCCGGAACGCCTTCTGGGGGTTTTATGAGGAAAAAAAAGCCCTGCAGATAAGTCTTCAAATATAGAAAAAGAGGACATTTAGGAGGACACTTTTCGAGGGAGGACAGAACTCACAAAAGGAGGACTGTCCTCCCAAAAGGAGGACGGTTGGTCACTTTATTGTCACAGATCCTCTTTTTAAAGTTCTCATTTGAATTTATTTTCCCCACAATATTTCAAAAGGAAACATTTTACCTGTTGAAATTTTCTTAGAGTTAATTACACTTTGATATTTAATTTTCATACGAACCATCCCAATACTTACATTTTTCATGTTTTGAAACAGAAAATGTCTGAATTTTGATCACGTGATTATGGGGATGCTTCCAGAGTTGTAAGTGTGAAAAACAGTCATAACTCACTTTTTTCAGCGCCGTTGTCCCTTTGAATGGTCACTAAACAAACCTTTGTAAGTCAAGGTCTAATTGTATTTCTTCTTTTTAAAAGGATTTCTGATTTCCAAGCCAAACCTTATTGCCCAGTTGGAAGAAGGAGACACATATATCTGGTCTTCTGAGCCAACGGAAAGGGGAAAAATTACAGGTAGAGTGATGTCTTTTATGGGGGAGGGAATAAAAAATCTGGGGTGCCATCCCTTGGAGGGTCTCTTGCAATTTTATCACACTGGGTCTACAATAAATTGCTTCCAAAGTTGCCATCTCTTTTTCCAAAGGTTTTCTCCTCTTCCGCCACGTCACAAAGTCATTTAACAGCACTCATATGTTTTCACTGTTTTCGCTAGAATGAGAACAACAGCCCTGCAGTGTTGGGCTATCAGCTCCGCCTTTTTGGGGGCGGGCATTCAGTATGACAGCACAGCTAGAACATAGAACATAGAATAAAGTTGGAAGGTCACCTTCTAGTCAAGCCGCTGCTCAAGCAGGGGACCCTATACCAGGTAGGCCACCTTGGCTCTTTTATGACTCGTGGACTTCAACTCCCAGAATTCCTGAGCCAGCCTGGCTCAGCTTGGAAACCTCTCCCTTTCCCCTCAGCATGGCTGGCTCAGGAATTCTGGGAGTTGAAGTCCACGAGTCATAAAAGAGCTGAGGCTGCCTACCCCTGCCCTATACCAGTGATGGCGAACCTTTTAGAGACTGAGTGCCCAAACTGAAACCCAAAATCCACTTATGCATTGGCGAGTGCCGGGTGGGTGTGGCCCATTGGCTGGGTGTAGCCCATTGGGTGGGCGTGGCTGCGGTGGTAACGGCAGACTGGGTGGGACTAAAAAGTTCAATCAATCAATGCCAACTTTGCAAGATCTTTTTTTTCCCGTGAGAAGTTGAAATTGATTGTTTGATTGAATCTTTTTTTTTGTACATGGCAGAAGCCTAAAGCGAAAAGGTTTTATAAAACCCAGCTGAAGGCCTAGGACTGGGGTGACGGCGCGTGTGCCCACAGAGAGGGCTCTGAGTGCCACCTCTGGCACCCATGCCATAGCTTCCCCGCCACTGTGCTAGTCCTTGGCTTACGACCACAAAATTACCCATTGCTAAGCAGGACACTTGTTCAGTGAGTTTTGCCCCATTTTATACCCTTTCTTGCCACAGTTGTTAAGTGAATCCCTGCACTTGTTAAAATTAGTGACGCGGTTGTTAAGTGGATCTGGCTTCCCCCGTTGAATTTGCTTGTCAAAAGGGGATCCTGTCACCCGGGGACACTGCAGCTGTCATAAATACATGCCAGGGGCCAAGCCTCTGAATTTTTATTGTGTGACCATGAGGGGGGGGGGATGCTGCGACAGTCGTGTGGAAAACAATCATAAGTCACGTTTTCCTGTGCCATTGTAACTTCGGTCACTAAACAAATGGTTGAAAGTCGAGGACCCCCTGTAAAGACGAGCCGTATCTTGGTGCTCTTTAGTAGCAAAGTGGATTTTGCTGCTTTCCCCTTTTTCTGACAACTCAAATGGATTTTCCCATTTAGACCACCGAGAAATACATCAGTTTTGATGCTGCCATTGTCAGCGCAAGGAACAGTCCTAGATCTGTGCTGTCATAAGTTCGAATGGTCATTAAATGAACGGTCGTAAGCCATTCGAACGGTCATTAAATGAACGGTCGTAAGCCGAGCACTATTGTAAATATTTTTCCTTCTTGTCTGCTATGTGGATTGACCCAGTGGTGGGATTCAAATACCTGAACAACCAATTGTATTATGTGATGCAGGCCTGGGCCTCCAATGCCTAGAACGGACTTCCAGAAGTGGCATCATGCACTTCCGTTGGCCGTTCTAGGCCTGGGAGGCCTCCCCCAGGCATCTGATGCCTAGAACAGACTTCCTAAAGTGGCATCAACGCACTTCCGATGGGCTGTTCTAGGCCTGGGAGGCCTCCTCCAGCCCTCCGAGGCCTAGAGCAGACTTCCGGAAGTGGTATCCATGCACTTCTGGTGGGCCGTTCTAGGCCTGGGAGGCCTCCAGCCCTCCGAGGCCTAGAACAGACTTCCGGAAGTGGTATCCATGCACTTCTGGTGGGCCGTTCTAGGCCTGGGAGGCTTCTGAGGCCTAGACTGGACCTCCAGAAGCCAGCTGGTTCTCCAAATTCAGGTAAATTTAGCTACCAGTTCTCCTGAACCGGCTGAATCCCACCACTGGATTGACCCATATCTCTGCTTGTTTCCTTCTCCCATCAGGCAATGGCTCAGCCAGTAAGGAGGACACGGTCAGGATTCATCTGAATGGCATCCTCCAGCCCGCAGGTTCTCAGGGCATCTCACGGAAAGATTTCCCGGGGTCCCTTTCCATGAAGTCAGAACCTTTCAATCAGGGTTACGAGTCTGAGCGACAGCACAGGACGACCCCCGTGAAGACACAGAGCCCAAACCTTCAGAAGGAGAAGGACATCATGGCAGATGAGGTTGGCCTACTTTGTGCTGGAGCAGAGCCCCACATATGTCGCAAATGCGGGCAGACCTTCGAGCACCAGTCGGGGCTGATCGTCCACCAGATGATCCACACAGCCGAGCAGCCTTACGAGTGTCTCGAGTGCGGCAAAAGCTTCTGCCGACAGGATAATCTTCTGGAGCATCAAAGGATCCACCTGGAGGAGCGGCCTTACGAATGCCCCCAGTGCGGGAAGACCTTCAGCACTCGCTCGTATCTGATCACCCACCAGAGAATCCACAGGGGTGAGAAGCCGCCATACAGGTGCCTCCACTGCGCCAAGAGTTTCAGCCACAGGTCCTCGCTGGTCAACCATCACAGGATCCACACGGGAGAGAAACCGTTCGAGTGTCCCACATGCGGGGAAAGTTTCTTCCAGAGCGGGCAGCTGATACGGCACCGGAGGATGCACACGGAGGAGAAACCGTACAATTGCTTTCAGTGCGGCAACAACTTCAGCCAGAAATACTGCCTTGACATCCACTTGAGGATGCACACCTGAGAAAAGCCGTACGTATGTGCCGAGTGCGGGAAATGCTTCTGCCAGAGTGCCCAAGTTAATTTGGCACCAGAGAATCCACTCAGGAGAGAAATCTTTTGACGTGTGTGGAGTGTGGGAAGAATTTTTCCCAGAAGGAAAAAGTGACTAGACATCAGCGAACCCACGTGGAACCCAAGCCGTACGAATGCCCCGAGGGTCGGAAAACTTTCCCACAGAGAAATAAGCTCTTTCATCATCATCAAAAAAGCCACACGGGATTTGAAATGTTGTGAGTGGCTTTTGTTGTCCAGAAAAATGATTGGACGTGTGCGCAAGTAGTCCTTGACTTACAACAGTTCACTTAGTGACCATTTGAAGTTACAACTGCACTGAAAAAAGGGACTTACGACCATTTTTCACGCTTACCACCACTGTAGCATCCCCATGTCACATAGCAATATCAATAGCATTTATATACCATTTCATAGCGTTTTACAGCAAGGCTTTTCAACCAGTGGTACGGGAAGCACCTGTGGTACATTGGCACCTGTCAGGTGGCACGCGGCCATCCTAGAAAAGTGGTAGCGGGGGAAGGGAATGAGCTGAACCAGTGGCAGCACCGCACAAGCCTGAGCGAGAGATGACTGGAGCTGCAGGGCTGTCAGGGCTCAGCGGAAGTGCCAGGATCCGTGCCAGGATCCAGCTGGAGCTCGGCGCTGATCCTGGTGCTTCCGCTGAGCCCAGAAGAAGCGCCGATCAGCTGGAACGTTGCAGCATCTCCAGAGTCTTGTGATTTACATTCAGATGCTTGGCAACTGATTCATATTTATGACGGTCACAGTGTGCCAGGGTCATGTGAAGTGAATAAAACCTGCTGCAACCACCCAGCAGACGGGGGGAATAAAAACCAAACACCCCCTCACCCCACGCCTGCTGCCAATCCTCAACAGAAATGCTCACAAAAATGAAACCTCGGACAGGAGGAAGAGCGCCACCGGGCAGGCAGGCAGGTGTCTTGCTCAGCTGTGGCCTGGGGGGCACTTTTTTCAGTGCCATTGTAACTTCAAAAGTCACTAAGCGAACTGTTGTAAGTCGAGGACTACCTGTACTTTATCACTTCCCCCCCCCCTTTTTTTTTTGGTCATCAAGTTTTTGACATCTTGCTAGGCGACTGGTGGTAGTTGGATATTGCCATATCCTAAAAGTGGTACAATGGGTGAAAAGGTTGAAAAGCCCTGTTTTACAGGCCCCTCTGAGTAGAGAGTCAGCATATTTGCCCCCAACAATCTGGGTCCTCATTTTACCGACCTCAGAAGAACAGAAGACTGAGTTGGGTGAGGATCGAACTCCAGACTGTGCGCTGTTAGCCTGCAATACTGCATTCCAGCCACTGTGCCACCATGACCCTTTTGATCCCATGACCGAAATTTGGATGCTTGGCAACTGACGTTTGCAACCTTCTGACCAACGAAGTCACATGGGGAAGCCAGATTCACTTCATAGCCGGATTATTCTTAACAACTGCAGTGATTCACTTAACAACGGTGGCAAGAAAGATTGTAAAATGGGGGAAAATTTATTTAATGACTCTCTTGCTTAGCAATAGAAATGTTGGACTCCATTGCGGTCGTAAGTTGAGGACTAACCCTGTAAAAGGTTTTTGTTCAAAACACATTAAGAAAAAGTCTGGACTCTCTGAATGTTAGAAGAAGAAATAACGCAAGAGAAACGAGGAAAAGGCTTCTCTAGATTAGGGTCCTTTAATGCTGTCTCTTATAATAATAATAATAATAATAATAATAATAATAATAATAATAGCATTGGAAGATCTGCAAAAAATATCATTTGCCTGTAAGCAAAAACTGGTGGGATCATAAAATAGAGAAAGTCATAGAAAATGATAAAATTAAAGTGCTCTGGGACTTCAGAATTCAAACAGACAAGCACCTGCAACATAACACCCCAGACTTAACAATTGTCGATAAGAAAGACAAAAAAGTCTGGATAGTGGATGTGGCAGTGCCTGGAGATAGCAGAATAGAAGAGAAAGAACTGGAGAAGATAACAAAATACAAAGACCTACAAATAGAAATAGAAAGACTGTGGCAAAAGCAAGCAAGGGTAGTACCAATAGTCATAGGCTCCTTAGGTGCAATTCCAAAACAACTGGAGCACCACTTGAACACCATTGGCATTGACAAATTCGCTATTAGTCAATTGCAAAAGGCAGCCTTATTAGGAACTGCTTCCATCCTGCGACGATATCTGTAATACCATCAAACATCCACATCTGCCTATCCCAGGTCCTGGGTAAGGACTCGATGGGTAGACAAAATGCCAAATCCAGTCTGAACATCTGGCTGACTGTGCGATGATCGATAATAATAATAATAATAATAATAATAATGCCTATCCCAGGTCCTGGGTAAGGATTCGATAGGTAGACAAAATGCCAAATCCAGTCTGAACATCTGGCTGACTGTGCGATGATCAATAATAATAATAATAATAATAATAATAATAATAATAATAATAATAATATGCAACATAACACCCCAGACTTAACAATTGTCGATAAGAAAGACAAAAAAGTCTGGATAGTGGACATGGCAGTGCCTGGAGACAGCAGAATAGACGAGAAAGAACTGGAGAAGATAACAAAATATAAAGATCTAGAAATAGAAAGACTGTGGCAAAAGCAAGCAAGGGTAGTACCAATAGTCATAGGCGCCTTGGGTGCAATCCCAAAACAACTGGAGCACCACTTGAACACCATTGGCATTGACAAATTCGCCATTAGTCAATTGCAAAAGGCAGCCTTACTAGGAACTGCTTCCATCCTGCGACGATATCTGTAATACCATCAAATATCCACATCTGCCTATCCCAGGTCCTGGGTAAGGACTCGATAGGTAGACAAAATGCCAAATCCAGTCTGAACATCTGGCTGACTGTGCGATGATCCATAATAATAATAATAATAATAATAATAATAATAAAGTTGGAAGGGACCTTGGAGGTCATCTAGTCCAGGGCTTTTCAACCTTTTCACAGATTGTACCACTTTTAGGACATGACAATATTTGAGTATCACCAGTGCTTAGCAAGGTGTCAAAAACTTGACAACTAAAAAAAGGGAGGGGGAAATTTGGGTTTTACTGATTAGATTCATTTGTTCTTATAGAAATGGCTAGTTTATAATATTATGCAAAAGTAAAAAATTGAGGTTCAGTGTTAATGCTTCCTTCTACCGCAACAGAGGAAGCACCGTATTTTCCGGCATATAAGACGACTTTATAAAGCATGCAAATCGGCTCCGAAGTCAGGGGTCGTCTTATATGCCGAGTTGTCTTATACGCTGGAAAATACGGTATGTTCTTTTTCCCTTCTCCCCCTCACTGTTTCCCCCTTTTTCCTCCCCACTGTCTCCTACTATTTGCCTTTGTATTTTTGTATTTTATTTTATAATCTAATAAAATATTACAAACTGTGGAAAAAAAAAGTACCAGTTTTAATTTCTTTCTTGGTGGCTGTTCCTTTGTTGAGTCACTTTCCCTTTGCACTAACAAATGGATGATGAATTTATCCACATTTATTAATATCCACCACTACCAGGAATTCTGGGAGTTGAAGTCCACAAGTCTTAAAGTTGCCAAGTCTGAAGACCCGTTTTAGACCAATGTCTCTTTGACCACTTGAAGATGGGTGGACTTCAACTCCCAGAATTCCCTGGCCATCTATACTGGCTGGAGAATCCTGGGAGTTGAAGTCCACCCATCTTCAAGTGGCCAAGGTGGAGAGATGAGCGAAGATAACCTTTATTGTTTTAGACACTGATGGCTGCTACTTCTGTTCATTTGGCTGGATTTTTAAAATGTCTATTCTTAACTCAGATAGGGTCACTCCTTCCGATGGTCAAACTTAACAATGTTGAAAAACTGCACAAAGCCACGGAGAGACAACCCGGGGGACAGGCAGCTCCAAACGGCATTATAAATTGGAGAACGCCTGAAGGAATCAGTGCTCAGTCATTGCAGGGTGCAAATATGGCTGACTGCCTTCGCAGTGTTTATTGCCTTTTATACTGTTTTCCAAATAGCATAAAGTAAGATGGCATCAGCATAGTAACAGCATTTCTATTGGTGAAACCCCTTGCCAATCCTTAAGAATATACCAGCTAGGGAAATGTAAAACAGCAATAGGATCATATTACCATATATGGTGGGAATGCCCAAAGACTCGTGAGTATTGGAACAGGACACGAAACTGGTTGAGGAATATATTAACACTGGACTTAGAGTTAAAACCTGAACTCTTCTTGTTGGGAATACCGACAGAAAAATACGACAAGGGAACAATCTACCTGCTGCTACACATCCTGACTGCAGCTACGCTTGCTTTAGCGCAAAAATGGAAGAGCAAGGAAATTCCCACAGAGGAAGAGTTAATACATAAAATATTAGCATGTGCGGAACTGGACAGGCTCACAATGATATTAAAAGACAAATGTGGATCAGTTTATTATGAAACCTGGGATAAATTTTACCGCTGGAGGAATTCGAAGAGGACGGTTGGGATTAAAGATGAATGTTAAGATAGAAATATGTGTTATTTTAGAATAAGTATTGTATCTAAAACTTAGATGTATATGTAGAGATGAAGAATTGATTGTAAAAAGTGGAATAATCTGATAAGAATGTATATACTGGAATGTCACGTTAAATCCAATGTTTTTTTTTTTAACTGTATTATAAATAAAATTGGAAAAAGAAAAAAGAAAAAAAGAATATACCAGCTAGGAGCCCCAGACAGGGAGCAGTCTTCTGCCACATCCTGTTGATGTAACCTGGCTGATATCATGTGAACCATATGATATCATGTACCCGCCTGGGGTATTTCCCTACATTGCCATGGTGATGTGAATGGATGAGATCATGTAGAGCAGTGGTTCTCAACCTGTGGGTCGGGATCTCATTTGGGATCGAACGACCGTTCCACGGGGGTCGCCAAACAACGCAGTCCGCCATTTCCCCCCCCCCCCTTTTCCTTAGCTGTGCTACTCCCTTTTATTCTATTGGCTTTTGAAAGCCAATAGAATAGACTCTCTTGAATAGAGTCTAATTCTATTGGCTTTCAAAAGCCAATAGGAATTGTCCAGGCTGTCTCTGCCCTGCTGAGCCCACCAAAAGTCCCATTCTGCAAACGGTGCTGCACCAGTTGAGTAGTCCTCGACTTACGACCGGTTGAGTAGTCCTCGATTTACAACCGGTTGGGGGTCGCGGCATTAAAAAGGTTGAGAACCACTGATGTAGAGAGAAGAGGCACGTAGGCTTTGGAAGGGCAGTTTTCTGCTCACAACCTCTACCTGGCCCCTATCTCTATAAACGCTACAAACGCCCAACTTCTTGCAATTCTTGCGTCTGTCTCACTGCCATTAAGTTTATATTAATTCAGGCTTCATGTGAGATGGATGGGGACAAATTTCAGGCAACGTCCCAGAAAAAAAAAATGCCATATCTCAGATTTTATCCAGAGCTTTAGGTTAAATCAGGGGAAGGCCACCTTGGGTCTTTTATGACTCGTGGACTTCAACTCCCAGAATTCCTGAGCCAGCCATGCTGAGGGGAAAGGGAGAGGTTTCCAAGCTGAGCCAGGCTGGCTCAGGAATTCTGGGAGTTGAAGTCCACGAGTCATAAAAAAGCCAAAGTTGCCTACCCCTGGCCTAGATGACCTACAAGGTCCCTTCCAACCCTTGTTATTCTAATTCTAAAGGTCATAAAAAGGGGTCAAGTGATCCTGAGACACTGCAACCATCATAAATAAGAACTTGACTCTTATTGTCAAGTGTCCAAATGTAAATCACGTGAACCAATTGTGAAAAAGAGTCACTTTTTTCAAGGCCGTTGTACATTCGAACGGTCATTAAGCAAGCTGTTGTAAGTCCAGGGCTACCGGTCCTGCTGGGGTTGGATTCAAAGCTTGCCTTGCAAGCAAGCAAGGCTGCAGTCCTCAAGATATTGTGCAGTTCTCCCCCCCACATACCCATCAATCTGTACCGGAGGATTCAAAGCTTGCATTGCAAGCAAGCAAGGCTGCAGTCCTCAAGATATTATGCAGTTTCCCCCCCCCCCACACACACACCCATCAATCCGTACCGGAGGCTGCTGCCCCCCCCCCCCCAGCGCCGCGGATCTTCCCCTCTCCTGGCGCCCCGATGCCAGCTTCGCTTTCCGAAGGCTCCGAAGGGCGCAAAAGAGACGCGGCGCGCTCCGCTCTGCGCCCCAAGAGTTAAAGCGACAGAGCCGCGGCTGGCTGGGAGGCGCCCTGAACGCTTTCGGAAAGGGGAGGCTGCAAGCGCCGAGGCCCCTTCCTGCTTCTCCGCCCGCCCGCCCGCCCGCCCGCCGAGCAAGCCAGGCGCCCGGGCTTGGGGCGTCGCCAGGTCGGGAAAGCCTTCGCCGGCAGCCGCCCGGGAACCGGCCAGGTGGGTGCACGGGGGGTGGGGGGGCGTCCGGAGACCGACCGATCGATGGATCGATCGATCCTGCAAGCCGGGAGGAGCGAGCGAGCGGGAGGGGGGGGGCACCTGACAGCCGCCGCTCTCCGGGTCCGATCCAAGCCTCACTCGGTCCCCGGAGCTGCGGGCGAGCCCGGCCCGGCCTCAACGCCCCTCCCCCCACGCGGCCATTGTTTCCCTCCTTCCCTTCCACAAAAGCGCCTGGCCGAGCCCATGGTGCGCGGCGCTGGGCCGGATCTCCCGTCGGGTCCGATCCAGAATCGGCCCCAACGCCGACGCTCGCTTCGCCCGTCGCTTATCGGCCCCTTGTCGGGTGGGAGACACTCCAGGCGAGCCGGTGCGAATGAAATGAACCAAGCTGACCACCACGGGCGAGTCTGGTCCCCTGGCTCGGTGGGTTGTGTGAAAGGATGGACGGCAGACAGAGAAAGACGCGAGGGTTTTTTTTTTTTTTTCAAACGGGGCATCCTTGAGATCGGGGCTGGGGGAGCAGGAAGGGATAGGTGAGCTTGCCACGTTTGCCCCTTTGAAATGGGACATGCATTCTCCTTTTCTATACAGGTAGTCCTCGACTTACAACCACTCGTTTAGTGACCGAAGTTGCAATGGCACTGAAAAAAGTGGCTTATGACTGTTTTTCACACTTACGACCATTGCAGCGCCCCCTAGGCTCTCACGTGTGCAAAATTTCAGACCCTGGCATGTAGTTATGACGGTCATGTGATCACAACCTTCTGACAGAGTCAGTGGGGGAAAGCTGGATTCACTTAACGACTGTGTTTCGCTTAGCAGCTGCAATGATTCACTTAACAACTGTGGCAGAAAAGGTCGTAAAATAGGGCAAAAATCCTGAGGTAAAAGTGTTTCCATCCCTTGTATTTCACAGTCATGTGACGAGAGTCCTCAAAGCCACCGTTGCGGGTTTCTTCGCCATCTGCCACCCTGGAGAGAACCGAGTCTGATCCGCCGTTGAGCCCAACGATGAAAATGGAGGCCCCAGAATCTCCGGCGGACCTGAAGCCAGCATTAGACCTGGATGGGCCAAGGGAAAGCCCCAGCGTGGCCCCGATGGATTCCGACCAGCAGGATCTGAGGTGGAGAGGTCTTCCACGCATTAAGCAGGAGCCGGAAGAAGGCTGCCTCTCGTCCCTGCACTGGGAGGCCCAGTGGCAGGAGTTCCTGGGGGGCATGCAGGCCCCTTGTGCAGGATGGGGGTCCAGACCGCTGCCGGTCGCTGCCCCGTGGGTGGACACCAAAGCACCCTTGGCCCATGTGGAATTGGCGGCCGCCAGCAGCCATCGGTCCTCGGGAGGGGCGTTTTTCCAACCTGGGCTGCCCGGCTTTGTGGGAACGATGACGCAGCCAGCTGACCAGGAAGGGCAGAAAGTTAAAGAGGAAGTGGAGAACCAGGAGCCCCCCTACCAGCGCTTCAGGCACTTCCTCTACCAAGAAGCGGAGGGCCCCCGAGAGCTTTGCAATCATCTCCGGGAGCTTTGCCACCAGTGGCTGAAGCCGGAGAGATACTCCAAAGAGCAGATCCTGGAGCTGGTGACCCTGGAGCAGTTCCTGGCTGTCCTGCCCCAGGCCATGGAGTGTTGGGTCCGGGAGTGCCACCCCCACACATGTGCCCAGGCCGTGGCCCTGGCGGAGGACTTCCTGGTGAGGCATCCGGAGGAGGGGAGGCAGGAGCAGAAGGTGAGAGAGCCTGAAGTTCTCTTTGGGGCCTCAGGTGGGCCCACCAGCCTTCCAGATCCTTAATAGAAGCTGATGTAGAAGCTGTCCTTTAATTTGCCCATATGCTCCAGATGCAGGGGTAGGCAACCTCGGCTCTTTTATGACTCATGGACTTCAGCTCCCAAAATTCCTGAGTCAGCTTAGCTGACTCAGGAATTCTGGGAGTTGAAGTCCATGAGTCATAAAAGAGCAGAGGTTGCCTACCCCTGCCCCAGAGGGACGGGCTTTTAGGCACCACGAGGCATGAAGGGTATTCCTAGGGCAATTTTGGCCATCTTTTGGGAGCTGCCACTATCCTGAAGGGACCCAGCTGGAGGCAACATGGAATTTTGAAATTTTACAAGGTTGTTTTATCGTTTTAAAACTGTTCATCTTGAATTAATTCTAGTTTCAATGTTAATTGCATTGATTATATTGAACGCCACTCAGAAATCTCCTCTGAGGGAGACAGGCTGTTAAGAAATAGAAGAAAGAAAGAAAGAAAGAAAGAAAGAAAGAAAGAAAGAAAGAAAGAAAGAAAGAAAGAAAGAAAGAAAGAAAGAAAGAAAGAAAGAAAGAAAGAAAGAAAGGAAAAGAAAGAGAAAGAAAGAAAGAGAAAGGAAGAAAGAAAAAGAAAGAAAGAAAGAAAGAAAGAAAGGAAAGAAAGAGAAAGGAAGGAATGAAAGAAAAAGAGAAAGGAAGGAAGGAAGAAAGAAAGGAAAGAAAGAAAGGAGGAAGGGAGGGAGGGAGGAAGGAAGGGAAGAAGGAAGAAAGAAAGAGAAAGAAAGAAAGAAAGGAATGAAAGAAAAGAAAGAAAGAAAGGAAGGAAGGTAGGAAGAAAGAAAGGAAAGAAAGAAAGAAAGAAGGGAGGGAGGGAGGGAGGGAGGGAAGAAGGAAGGAAGAAAGAAAAAGAAAGAAAGAAAGTGATGGAGGGAAGGAAAGAGGGAAGGAAGGAAAGAGAGGGAGGGAGAGAGGGAAGGAAGGAAGGAAAGAAGAAGGTAGGTATCCTGGCTTTCCTAATCCTCCAATAGCTCTCCATCTTGAGCAATTCCAAACATTTGCTTATTTTTAGGGGCCAGGGATGTTTCATGTGGTGACCGTGAATTTTCCTGACTCTGATCAAGTATCATCTGAAAGGCTCCTTAGCAGGCCAGTGAAACAGGAGGTCAACGAAGATGGACTTTCCCAAGGTAAGCAGTTCTTAACTACCAATTAAATCAGGGTTTCTCAACCTTGGCAAGGTTTCTCAACCTTTAAGATGTGTGGACTTCAACTCCCCAAATTATCCAGCCAAGCAACCACGCTGGCTGGGAAATTCTGGAAGTTGAGGCCCATACCTTGTAAAGCTGCCAAGATTAAGAAACACTAGCAGGGATAGGCCACCTTGGCTCTTTTATGACTGGTGGACTTCAACTCCCAGAATTCCTGAGGCAGCCATGCTGAGGGGAAAGGGAGAGGTTTCCAAGCTGAGCCATGCTGGCTCAGGAATTCTGGGAGTTGTAGTCCACGAGTCATAAAAGAGCCAAGGTTGCCTACCCCTGCCCAAATGCCTGAATTTTGATCACGTGACTATGAGGAAAAATATTTAAATATTTAAACCAGGAGTCTTCAAACTTGGCTCTTCCTCAAAGCACGAAGCTGAAAACACCAGCCTGAAGATGACGAATGGGACTTCGTCGAAACTTCGCCAAGACACTTCCAATTTTACGCGGGAGAAAACCCAAACAACCAAAGACCTACATATATATATATATATATATATATATATATATATATATATATATATATATATATGTATGTATGTATATATATATGTATGTGTATATATATGTATGTATGTATGTATGTGTATATATATGTATGTGCATATATATGTATGTGCATATATATATATATATACATGTATGTATGTATGTATGTATGTATGTATGTATCTATATATATATATGTATGTATGTATGTATGTATTTGCAAAAAGCCAGAAATATACCCCCACCTGAAGCTTCTGATACTGGAAAACAGTAGCAACAAACTGTAAATAATGTTCTCCCCAAATTCAGCATTTCCTCTATTGTAGTTCAACACAGTCAGAATCAGAATCACAATAGAGCTGGAAGGGACCTTGAAGGTCTTCTAGTCCAACCCCCTGTTCAAGCAGGAGACACCATACCTTTTCAGACAAGTGGCTGTCCAGTCTCTTCTTAACAACCCCCAGTGATGAAGCACCCATAACTTCAGAAGGAAAGCTATTCCACTAGTTAATGGTCCTCCTGTTAGGAAGTTTCTCCTTAGTTCCAGGTTGCTTCTCTCCTTGATTAGTTTCTATCCATTGTTTCTCATCCTGCCTTACTTTGGTAAATAAGTTGACCCCCTCTTCTTTGTGGCAGCCTCTTAAATACTGGAACACTGCTATCATGTCACCCCTAGTCCTTCTTTTCTCTAGACTGGCCAAACCCAAATCCTGCAACCGTTCTTCGTATGTTTTAATCTCCAGGCCTTTAATCATCTTAGTTGCTCGTCTTTGCACTTTTCGCCCAAAGCCGAGTGTCTCTATGTCATGGTTCCGACAGATGAAACTCTTCAAAGAACTTCAAGGCATTGTTTAGCTTAAAGAATCTTTATTCAAGTTGCATGGCATCGGCACATACATGGTTGAAGCCAAAATCTGAATTCTCCTCCCCTAAACACATCATATCAAAGTACAATTCCCTCCTTTAATTAACAGTCATAAATCACATTCTCCAATTAGTTTGAAATGCCAACCTTCCCTCCAGTTCTTCAACCCGCCATTCCTTATCATCTCTTATTTCAAACAGCCTTGAAAAAATACTCTACTACGAGGTTGTTATGTCTAACTAATTCCCATACACATTCTTCCTTCTCCCCTCCAGCATCATCTAATTCTAACTCTAAAAGTAACACACAAGTTAAGGGGGAAATGGCTGCATTTTCATATATTGTCAAAGTAAGAACATCCGATGTTAGCAGCGTTGACACTCTAGTTTGCACTCTTCCTTTGAGAATGAATTTTGTTGTGTTTTCTCTTTATTCTGGCAGACGACGGGCAGGTGGGTGAAATAAAAAAAAACAATGAGTGGAACAACACCATGGTAATGGAGCCCCATCATGGCTCATTGTCCACGGAAAGGCGAGAAGGGACAGGTGGACTTGGAGAAGCGGGAGAAGCCCAGAAGAATCCTCAAGGCCCACAGGAGAACGGCCCCAGAGGAACGGACGTAAATGCATCCGGAGAGAAACAATCCCTGTGTTCAAACTGTGGGGGAAGTTTTAATCCTATCTCCGGTCTGCTCGGCCCAGAAGGTTTTCCCCTGGGTGCGAATCCCTACAAATGCTCCGTGTGTGACAAGAGCTTCTGCCAGGTTGCCAAACTCATCGCTCACGAGCGGCTGCACACCGGCGACTGGCCGTACAAGTGCTCCTTCTGCGGCAAGAGCTTCAATCGGAGCTCCGACGTCTCCCGCCACGAGCGGATCCACACGGGCGAGAAGCCCTTCAAGTGCACCACGTGCGAGAAGTGCTTCAGCCAGCGGTCCAAGCTGATTGTCCATGAGCGGTTCCACACGGGCGACAAGCCCCACACCTGCTCCTACTGCGGGAGGAGCTTCCACCAGAGATCGGACCTGGTGAAGCACGAGCGGATCCACACGGGAGAGAAGCCCTACAAGTGCTCCGATTGCGGAGGGAGCTTCCACCGGAGTTCGGATCTGGTGAAGCACAAGTGGATCCACACCGGGGAGCGGCCGTACAAGTGTTCCACCTGTGAGAAGAGCTTCCGGCAGCGCTCGGCCCTCCTGTACCACGAGAGGACCCACACGGGGGAGAAACCGTACGCCTGCACGGCCTGCGGGAAAGGCTTCAGTTGCAAAGCCCACCTGGTGCTCCACAAAAGGACCCACACGGGGGAGAAGCCCTACAAGTGCAACTACTGCGGGAAAAGCTTCACCACCAGCTCATACTTTGTGAAGCATCAGAGGATGCATTTAGGGCAGGAAACTCTGCCGGTTCCGTGAACGAAAGAAAAAAGCGCCCTGAAATGTCTCAAGGTTTTTCCCTTGGCATGGATCGAAAGAGAACCCTCGCATGTAGAAAGCTAGCAGGTCAGAAGTACGATCCCGACGGCTTAGTTTTCTCTCTGCGGGGATTCATAAAACAAGCGGCGAACTTTCCGTCCTGTCGCTGCATTGGGAAGAGTCTCGATCGGCCGCGGTTGCGAATCTCGAATTGTACAGTTTGGTTTGGGTGGAAAGAAACACCCCGGGCTGAATCGTGTGGGAGAAAAAGAAGCTGAGAAAAGAGCCTGTAACAGCTTGCCTCACTGGAAAAAAAAAATCCCATTTATAAAATGTACGGGTGAGGAGAGCAGTTAGGGA